>WNWK01026021.1:7500-27887 GCA_009830355.1 Cherax destructor
TATATATATATATATATATATATATATATATATATATATATATATATATGTCGTTCTGATTAGGTAAAACTGGTCAGTTACAAGAACTCATCTAAAATTAAGTCCTTTCTAAAATTTTCTCTTATACTTTCAAAGATATATTTTTTTCATTTATGTTAATGTAAGAATTTATAATTTTGTCCCAAGAGAAACTTTGAAAACCTACCTAACCTTATTACAACAATCGCAATTTAATTTAGCTTAACCCAACTAAATATATTTTAGATACGTTAACATTAATTTAATAATAAACAAACACAATGAAATATATTTTTTTCGTTATGTTCAGAATGATTTTGGCGAAATTATTGCATACACAAATTTTCACTTGTCTTATATGGCAAGAACACCGTTGCTATTTAAGCCAAAATCGCAAGTTTTACCTAATCGCCCCTAGTGGGTCCTTACCTGAGAGTCTGAACTAACTAACTTACCTAATCGGCACGACATATATATATATATATATATATACATACAGTAGAAAAGCACATTTCGCTCGAGATACATTCCACAATAATGAAGCAATACGTAATAACACGATATAAAGGATAGATAACTTACGGAAAAAAATAGGTTATGTTTTATCACACCTCCGAGAAAGTCAAATACGTAGCTTGTAAATATAGAGCTTACATATAATAATAAGCTAAGTATTGTACAATGATTTTAAAAGAAAAACAAAAGTTATGGGCACATTAAAGCATGTTATTATTGTATAATACAAAATTTCCTAAATTAGCTTAACCTAAGAAAATCATGCAATGTGAATACGCTTTCCATAAATTCTGGTTGATGTTGCTTAAGCAGCTTTAAGCAAGTGAAGAGGCATGGTGTGGCGTTACTGGGCATCAGATGATGTGGATAAGGTAGTTGAGGTAGTGGCCTGGGGTTCGTGTGCTGTAGTGAATTGTTGATGTCCGTGGGTTGAAGTAGATGGCTGGGGCTCGCTGGCTGAAGTAGATGGCTGGGGCTCGCTGGCTGAAGCAGATGGATGGGGCTCGCTGGCTGAAGCAGATGGCTGGGGCTCGCTGGCTGAAGCAGATGGCTGGGGCTCGCAGGATGAAGCAGATGGCAGAGGTCGCAGGCTGAAGTAGATGGCTGGGGCTTGCTGGCTGAAGCAGATGGCTGGGGCTCGCTAGCTGAAGCAGATGGCTGGGCCTCGCTAGCTGAAGTAGATGGCTGGGGCTCGCTGGCTGAAGCAGATGGCTGGGCCTCGCTGGCTGAAGTAGATGGCTGGGCCTCGGTGGCTGAAGCAGATGGCTGGGGCTCGCAGGCTGAAGCAGATGGCTGGGCCTCGCTAGCTGAAGTAGATGGCTGGGCCTCGCTAGCTGAAGTAGATGGCTGGGGCTCGCTGGCTGAAGCAGATGGCTGGGCCTCGGTGGCTGAAGTAGATGGCTGGGGCTCGCTGGCTGAAGCAGATGGCAGAGCTCGCTGGCTGAAGTAGATGGCTGAGGCCTCGCTAGCTGAAGTAGATGGCTGGGGCTCGCTGGCTGAAGCAGATGGCTGGGCCTCGGTGGCTGAAGTAGATGGCTGGGGCTCGCTGGCTGAAGCAGATGGCAGAGCTCGCAGGCTGAAGCAGATGGCAGAGCTCGCAGGCTGAAGCAGATGGCTGGGCCTCGGTGGCTGAAGTAGATGCCTGGGGCTCGCTAGCTGAAGCAGATGGCTGGGACTCACTGGCTGAAGCAGATGGCTGGGCCTCGGTTGCTGAAGTAGATGCCTGGGGCTCGCTAGCTGAAGCAGATGGCTGGGACTCACTGGCTGAAGCAGATGGCTGGGCCTCGGTGGCTGAAGTAGATGGCTGGGGCTCGCTGGCTAAAGAAGATGGCTGGGGCTCGCAGGCTGAAGCAGATGGCTGAACTCGCAGGCTGAAGTAGATGGCTGGGACTCGCTGGCTGAAGCAGATGGCTGGGACTCGCTGGCTGAAGCAGATGGCTGGGACTCGCAGGCTGAAGCAGATGGCTGGGACTCACTGGCTGAAGCAGATGGCTAGGACTCGCTGGCTGAAGCAGATGGCTGGGGCTCACTGGCTGAAGCAGATGGCTGGGGCTCACTGGCTGAAGCAGATGGCTGGGGTTCGCAGGCTGAAGTAGATGGCTGGGGTTCGCAGGCTGAAGCAGATGGCTGGGACTCTCTGGCTGAAGTAGATGGCTGAGCTCGCAGGCTAAAGCAGATGGCTAGGACTCGCTGGCTGAAGCAGATGGCTGGGGCTCACTGGCTGAAGAAGATGGCTGGGGTTTGCAGGCTGAAGAAGATGGCTGGGACTCGCAGGCTGAATTGGATTGGATTTGTGGGTTGATGTCGACACTGAGCTGCTACTTTACTGGAGCCCTGAAGTAGTTTGTCATATGTCGCTGCTGTGTGTTACCCAACAGTACTTTATTCAGCTGAAGGCAGGGCATCATTGCTTGGTCCAGCATCTGATACCCTTTTACCTAGGAATTTAGCTCTTCCAACATTTCCTCAGGACGTCTTTCTTCCTCATCTTCCTCTAATAATTTATTGACACCTTCTAGCTGCATGTTTTCAAAGCTCTCACCTGGCAATCTTCTTGCCAGCTCAACAATTTTCTCCAGACTGCAATTGTTGTTGATTTCGTCACATTGCCCCATGCTACTTTGACTTGTAGTCTTATTATTAAGCGTGATTTTTTTATTATTACTAGAGAGGGAAGTCTTCTCACTAGTGACTGTGGTCTTTTCACTAGTGAGTGTAGTCTTCACTAGTGAGTGTGGTCTTCACTTGTGAGTGTAGTCTTCTCACTAGTGACTGTAGTCTTCTCGCTAATGACTGTGGTCTTCTCACTAGTGAGTGTGGTCTTCACTAGTGAGTGTGGTCTTCACTAGTGAGTGTGGTCTTCACTAGTGAGTGTGGTCTTCACTAGTGAGTGTGGTCTTCACTAGTGAGTGTGGTCTTCACTAGTGAGTGTGGTCTTCACTAGTGAGTGTGGTCTTCTCGCTAATGACTGTGGTCTTCTCACTAGTGAGTGTGGTTTTCACTAGTGAGTGTGGTCTTCTCACTAGTGAGTGTGGTCTTCTCACTAGTGAGTGTGGTCTTCTCACTAGTGAGTGTGGTCTTCTCACTAGTGAGTGTGGTCTTCTCACTAGTGAGTGTGGTCTTCTCGCTAGTGAGTGTGGTCTTCTCGCTAGTGAGTGTGGTCTTCTCGCTAGTGAGTGTGGTCTTCTCGCTAGTGAGTGTGGTCTTCTCGCTAGTGAGTGTGGTCTTCTCACTAGTGAGTGTGGTCTTCTCACTAGTGAGTGTGGTCTTCTCACTAGTGAGTGTGGTCTTCTCACTAGTGAGTGTGGTCTTCTCACTAGTGAGTGTGGTCTTCTCACTAGTGAGTGTGGTCTTCTCACTAGTGAGTGTGGTCTTCTCACTAGTGAGTGTGGTCTTCTCACTAGTGAGTGTGGTCTTCTCACTAGTGAGTGTGGTCTTCTCACTAGTGAGTGTGGTCTTCTCACTAGTGAGTGTGGTCTTCTCACTAGTGAGTGTGGTCTTCTCACTAGTGAGTGTGGTCTTCTCACTAGTGAGTGTGGTCTTCTCACTAGTGAGTGTGGTCTTCTCACTAGTGAGTGTGGTCTTCTCACTAGTGAGTGTGGTCTTCTCACTAGTGAGAGTGTTCTTCTCACTATTGAGTGTGATCTTCTCGCCAATGACTGTGGTCTTCTCGCCAATGACTGTGGTCTTCTCGCCAATGACTGTGGTCTTCTCGCCAATGACTGTGGTCTTCTCACTAGTGACTGTGGTCTTCTCACTAGTGACTGTGGTCTTCTCACTAGTGACTGTGGTCTTCTCACTAGTGACTGTGGTCTTCTCACTAGTGACTGTGGTCTTCTCACTAGTGACTGTGGTCTTCTCACTAGTGACTGTGGTCTTCTCACTAGTGACTGTGGTCTTCTCACTAGTGACTGTGGTCTTCTCACTAGTGACTGTGGTCTTCTCACTAGTGACTGTGGTCTTCTCACTAGTGACTGTGGTCTTCTCACTAGTGACTGTGGTCTTCTCATTAGTGACTGTGGTCTTCTCATTAGTGACTGTGGTCTTCTCACTAGTGACTGTGGTCTTCTCACTAGTGACTGTGGTCTTCTCACTAGTGAGTGTATTCTTCTCACTAGTGACTGTGGTCTTCTCACTAGTGACTGTGGTCTTCTCACTAGTGACTGTGGTCTTCTCGCTAATGAGTTTGGTCTTCTCGCTAATGACTGTGGTCTTCTCACTAGTGACTGTGGTCTTCTCACTAGTGACTGTGGTCTTCTCACTAGTGACTGTGGTCTTCTCACTAGTGACTGTGGTCTTCTCACTAGTGACTGTGGTCTTCTCACTAGTGACTGTGGTCTTCTCGCTAATGAGTTTGGTCTTCTCGCTAATGACTGTGGTCTTCTCACGAGTGACTGTAGTCTTCTCACTAGTGACTGTAGTCTTCTCACTAGTGACTGTAGTCTTCTCACTAGTGACTGTAGTCTTCTCACTAGTGACTGTGGTCTTCTCACTAGTGACTGTGGTCTTCTCACTAGTGACTGTGGTCTTCTCACTAGTGACTGTGGTCTTCTCACTAGTGACTGTGGTCTTCTCACTAGTGAGTGTGGTTTTCTCCCTAGTGAGAGTGGTCTTCTCACTAGTGACTGTGGTCTTCTCACTAGTGACTGTGGTCTTCTCACTAGTGACTGTGGTCTTCTCACTAGTGACTGTGGTCTTCTCGCTAATGAGTTTGGTCTTCTCGCTAATGACTGTGGTCTTCTCACTAGTGACTGTGGTCTTCTCACTAGTGACTGTGGTCTTCTCACTAGTGACTGTGGTCTTCTCACTAGTGACTGTGGTCTTCTCACTAGTGACTGTGGTTTCTCGCTAATGAGTTTGGTCTTCTCGCTAATGACTGTGGTCTTCTCGCTAATGACTGTGGTCTTCTCACTAGAGACTGTAGTCTTCTCGCATTGGCAAATTAACTTGTTAACTACCACTTCTCTTGTTTCATTGCCGGCTCCTTGCTGGAGTAGCTGGGCGAGTCACGTGATCAGTGGCGTGATCGCACCTGAGTGGACTGCCTTCCCTTGCTCACTCTCTTCTCTGTTGGTCCTGGTTCAACCAACACCTCCCTCTCCTTTCTTATCTCTGTTCGTTATTTAGACTGTTTGGTAGAGTATGTTTTCGGTGATGAGACGAAACATAGCCTAGACTTAGTGGTTTTCTACGTTTTACTGAGGTTGTGTATCGTACTGACACTCTAAGATAACCCAGGTTCTGAGCTTTAGCTTATGACCTAATTTCTTCCGGTATCTGCGCACCGTCGTAGTCGGGGATTTGGTTATGATGAACTTAGATTCAGTATTAAGAGAGTTTTATGCCTTTTATGGAGGATCTGTTGAAGGTCCCCAGTTAGGGTCGTTATTTTATCTCCTTGTTCCTGACGCTGTGTTGCTGCTACTTGTTATATTGTTCTGCGAATCTGTCGCTTTATTGTACAAGCAAGTTGTTCTGATTGCCAGGTTGGTCAAAAAGTTAGTTTGTGAGGGCGTTCAGTCAGTCACTGTTTAAGTCGAGTCTTGAGAAATAGTGAAGTACTTGGAGCACTTACCCACATTCACACACACTTGTATATATTAGTATTATTTTTATAATTGCTGACAATGTACCAGACAGTACTTAAGAGCCATAAATATATGAAATGTGCCATCAGCATTATTATACTGTATACGAGAGAAGTGTAGGAACTTACATCCTATATTATATAAAACTTTTATTTTGATATTATCCACCTAGACAACTTTGTTAATAAATATCTTAATTTTAATTTCGATTAGTTAGTATCATTTCAGTTGTAATCCTAAAATCTATTCAACTTATTGTGATTCTAACGGATAACTGGACCAGAATACTGACTACTTGTTACAAAAACCCATTCACAGGCTGAATGCTATAGGGGCAGACTTTTCTAGTATTCTCTGGAGATGTCGATGTTTAATAGATATCGCGTTTTTTGTAACATCATCTTACTAGTGTTTATAATCATGTTTAATAAATATATATAATTTATCACATTAATCACCTGCGTTTCATTGCAAGGAAAAATACATAATATCGCAGCTACGTACACACAGATATATTATGAAGCTCACCCGATGAACAGATAAAAGGTCAGTATCGATCTCTAAGGCCGTAATAAACATTGTGACGTACTCGTCGGTATTCACCAGCGTTTAATATTTGTGTAATCCTTCAAAATGAAATGTGCTCCGTATTGACTGTAGCTTCATATCAGAATGTGGAGAGAAAATCTTACACTGATCTCTCTGCTCTCTGCGACTAACATGTAGGTCATTCTCGCCCCGCCACTGCCACACGTCCAGATTTGAACGTTTCCTGTTAGATCATCGCGTAGCAGGAACGTTCCTGCGGATTTTTTTCTTATGGGGTTAAATGTACTTTTTCATAAACTTACGTCTCCTTCAACCTAACTTAACCTGACGTAATCTTACGTTACCTAACCTAATATAACTTGACCTAATATAAAACAGAAAGTCAACTTTGAAAGTTACTGTAAGAATAATAACATATGAAAAAATAAGAATTATAACTTTATAATTAAAAAAATGAGACGGAATTATCCCATCAGATATTGTTCAGTGCTATCCTAATTGTACTCATCTAATTAAAGTTGTACGGGTAGAATCTCAGCTCCTGGCCCCTCCTCTCCGCTGGCCGCTATTGGGTTCATTATGTACTGCGTGACCCCTATGATATCTGTTCTTAAAACTATGTTTGGATCCAGCTTCTGCCTCTTCGTTTTCCTGGACACTCTAAGAACAAAGAAATATTTTCTAGCATCCCTGTGACTCCTCTGTGTTTTTAACGTCCAACTGAGCTCTTGAGTACTTGAGAGTCTGCTCCCACACGGACTCGCTCTAACCACCTTATCAATTCGACTTACCATTTTGTACGTCGTAATCATGTCACCCCTGGACCTTCTGTCCTCTAATGTTGTTAGGTTTAGCTCCTCTAGCTTCAAGAGGAAACATTAAACCCGCAGAAGAAACGAGAATTAGTCTAAACCCCGCAAGCTTCATCCGTGCATCACCGAACCTTCGTATTTGGAAAAAATGAAATATGATTTCTTCAAAATATGATTTCAATAAAAACTGCAAATCAATGTGACTTTTGTTGTTGCCTTTCAGAGACAAGTTCAGAAATGCGCGGCTTCACCTTTGCAAGTGCCACTCTCACCTTGGCAAGTGCTACTCTCACCTTGGCAAGTGCCACTCTCACCTTGGCAAGTGCCACTCTCACCTTGGCAAGTGCCACTCTCACCTTGGCAAGTGCCACTCTCATATCATTTTCGCAACAAAGTCTGTTCCTTTTCTTCGTTTTGATGTCTACCATCCTGGAAAAGGATTGGTCGCAAAGATACATTGTAACAAACGGGTGAGTATCTCAAGGGCTTTCTTAGCAATAAGAGGCTAAGCTACGATTTGGTGACACCAAAACGTTGAGAGTGTTCTGAAGAGTTGCTGTTGAACTTGGCTCTGCTGAACTTCAGTGATTTCGTCGAGGTATTCATCATTGACATCTGGAGTCGCAACACTGAACGTGAACAACTGAGTCACCCATGCTGTAAGTATCCGTCGAGAGACTTTACCAGCTCATCTAAGCGCTTGGCAGTTGCTTGCTTCAGTTCCCCGGGTTCAGAAATGTCTTCGATTCCAGACACGTCTTCGATCTCACACAGTCGTCCAGCAGGGGAAAGTTTGCGAAGTTATCATTCTCTGTTCTATAAATAACAAAAAAAGGCACAATACCGTGACTGGAACAATACACACACAACCCGCACACATAAAAAAAGAAGAGGAGCTTACGACGAACGTTTCGGTGTGTAATGTATTCTCTGTTCTGTGTGTGACCTCCGCCGAACCCCTGAGACTGACTCACCGAACCCCTGGGGTTCGATCGAACCCTGGTTAAGAATCACTGCTCTAACTCAAAACGTGGTTCTGGGACTCTGTTTCTGTCACGGAAGATACAGAGTGTTTGTATATTTCAACTCCCATCTATTATCCTCTTCAGCATATACAAAATATGTGACAGAAACGTGTTTATACAAGGAAAGGAAGCCCCTTGGATGAAGATGATGGCAGAATGAACGTCAAGTCAAGAATGCATAGGGGTTTAGGGGTCATGTCAGAAATGTAGTTGAGAATGGAGCATCTCAAACCTAGTCGTATGTGCACTAAGCATACACAGTCCATCAAACTTGTATGTTGACCATGAAAAATGAATCCTAGAGGACAATTCTAAAAACTAGGATACCCTGACTAGTTTATAAAACTAGGTGAGATGAAAGTCAGTACCAACTATTATAAAGTCTCAACTCCAAAGGACCAGTCATTAAACTCAATAAAGTGACTAACATAATAACTTTCTTTCCTCACAAATTGGAAAATTACATTTCCAAGAAACACAAACAAACAGTTACATAAGATAAACCAGGATTCTCTCAGATAACGCTTAAAGACTACCGTCAGGTATTCATCCGTCAGACACAAGGATAAGTCATTAGAACAACAGAGATCAGGAGACTTTTCCAACATGCTAGCAGCAATACTCACAATATTCTTCACACACAAATCAAACTGAAGCTACAAACGGAAAATCATAGAATCATCTCTCATTGCTACTTCACCTAACTATAATATTTCTCAAGAACAGTGGAAACTAGATATATTTCGTTCACTGCACTATTCGAACACGGAATCCCTACATTTCCTACATCGATGCAGGCAGCTGAAGCATTGAAGAGGCATAATTTGTAAAAAAGATCTGAAGCGGACTAGTTGAGGCATTCACAAGTCATCATACTGAAATATATATCCCAATTCTCCCAGAAAAATGAAAAATAACGACATACAAATCCCAAATCTAACTCAGACCGAATCCATTAAGAAACATCAGCTCTGAAGCTGATTTCTTGTCTTCTCAGAGAGATCAATATCCTGAAGACAGGTGAGTGTTTCCCAATTAAATTTAAAGAACAGCATAAACGTGATCTATTCTATTTTTTTTTTTACTCATTTAAGTTCTATTTCAAATTTTCTACAATTATTTATGAAAAATACCATATTCTGATTTTTTAAGAAAATCATATTTCATAAAATTTAAAAAATGGCAGATTGGTACCCATTTCAAAGTGAGTGACAAAGTTTCTTTTAATAAAGCCCACCAACGGTGAAAGTTTGAGACAGATTAGAAAAAGGCATTTTTAAGTAATTGAGCTATTTCCAACGATTCCAAGTTTTTAACAATTTCATTATATTTTTAAATTTGCACCTACTAAGACTCTTCAGATTTAGCCTTGGCTCAGTTATCCCAAATAATCAATGTTACGAATCTTAACTCGTCCGCCTTGATTCTAGAGCTACGATTGTTTGCATAATATATATTGACAAACTTTCTCTTCAGTTTTTTCTTCCTGTGTTGTGAATGTTGCAAATTAATTCGTGGAGCAACATCACATAAAATGAGCTCAGTAAATATAACCGAAAACTCAGGAAAATGGATATTATTTATTTTTACCACACAGATCACAAAAAAATATTAAGTCAAATTAATTTCTGGGTATATACAAAGTTCAGTAAAAGACGCGGAAAAAATACAAACAGAAATAAAAATCTCCAAAAGAGCAAAGGAAAAGTACGAGATGTTTGACTGTGACGAACTCCACCTGACCTTATATGGAAAGAACAAAGAACTCAAAAACGAGTCTCAGGGTACAACACACAGGCAGATCGAATCATAGAACGAAAGGAACATATAACAGGCAAAAAAAATAATGAAGTCAGAGAACTTTCATAAGAATACAAGAATGGAAGATCACTGCAGCAGGACTAATGGCCCATCTTAGGCAAGTCCTATCTAGGAATTATCTAACATGCAGAATACCTGATCTTCAGAATGTATGGATTTATTTTTACTGACTTATCAGTTCAAGCTTTAATTGATAGGGATGCCCGAAATCCCTCAAAATGTACTCCACAGAGCCCAGATGAAAAAAGTACATAATCTACACCTGAAAAATTATGGAGACTGATTTCCAATATGCACTCTACGAATACTCAATACTAGAACGCAAGGCAATGTTCACGGATCATAATATTCCCAGTGATAAGCAAAGATGTAATAAGTGCACTAAGATATAAGTTAGTAAGCTTAAAGGGTTCAAGCTTTTCAAGACCCTAAAAATATAAGTGAAGTTGACGAATTCGTAAAGGCTGTTCAGACGGGTTGTATTGCCTTCGCTTGACTGCGTGCAGCGAGCACAACCAATCCAAGTGACTAGGCCGTTAACCTGGAGACCTGGTCAGAGACCTTACCATGAGGGGAAGATCCCTGGAACCTTCAACAGGTAAACAACAGGTAAACAACGGTCAAGACTGAGAAACTAATTATCTGATTAAATACCGCGTAATCCTCTAAAATATTCAAGAAACGCCGTTGTTCCCATTTAGCATATTATGCAGGTAACTTCAAGTCACTCTGCAGTCGAGGTCACGCAAAATAATCATTACCATAACTCACATAATAATTGTAGTCTTAATCTCTCCCTGAATTTACCACAAGCTTTGGACACCTTGAAGCACGCTAATAGTTTTTATTTATAGAGACAAGGAATTTGCCTGACAATCCTTAATGCCTGAATATATCACTATGGCTTAGCAAGACTGCTGCGAAATTAAAAAAAATATATATTATTTCTGTATTTATAACAATGAAATGGTATTGTACAAGATACAAGTTTCAACTTACCGGTAAATTTCGCCTTTTGATCATTTAGTGTAACAGGGTGAAACTTGAGCAGTGTAACTGCTGACGTGAGGAACACAACTGCTGACGTGAGGAACACAACTGCTGACGTGAGGAACACAACTGCTGACACTAGGAGCACAACTGCTGACACTAGGAGCACAACTGCTGACACTAGGAACACAACTGCTGACACTAGGAACACAACTACAATGATAAATTAAGCGGAACAACTACTAGTGTAGGGAACCCAGCAGTTAGCTAACTTAACGTAATAAGTACAACTGTCAACGTAATGAGCGCACGTATCATAAGGAAAACAACTGCTAACATAAGAAGGACAACTGATAACGCAAGGAGCATAACTAGTAGTGTAGCAGCTCAGATACGGATAAGGATAACAACCGCCGACGATTTTGGCAGTGGTGATAGAGTCTGGTAGCAGCAACACCAGGTCCTCTGGAACACTATGACAATATGTTGAGAAATACTTGTGAGTGAAGTCTCGCTTTTAATTTCAGTTAATGCAATTTTGCAGTTTTTCTCTCTTCAAGTTGTTGGGGATTATCCGGAAAAAATTATTGGATGGAAATATCCTCATAAAATTAAACTGATCATATTTAAGTCTGTGAATTAGTCTCTGTAACATAACAAATCTTAATTGTAAAATGATTTGGCTATGGTAACTACGAATTCTGGTCTTGTCATTGATGTAAATCAGTATATAAATACGAAAGCCATGGACGTATTTTACGATCATGAACGAGATGTGTTAATATGTGGACATGATCTACTAATGTGTGTACATGATCTACTAATGTGTGGACATGATCTACTAACACTTGGACATGATCTACTAATGTATGGACATGATCTATTAATGTGTGGACAGGATGTGCTCACGTCTAGACGTGAGGAGGTCACGTGAACGTGACCTCCTCACATGTGGAAGTTATCTACCCATGTGCGGACATGATGTTCTAACGGCCATGCGTGCCATGGACAATCCTAGGACTGGTGCCAGCCACGATATTCTCCGGATGTTCTACGTGCAGGCGGTGCGCTCGCTAGTCGACTATGGTGCAATCACCCTGGCCCATGCTCATCCCTCATGCCTCAAGCGCCTCAGCGTTGTACAAAATGCTGCGGCTCGGGTCATGCTGGGGGCTCCGGGCTGGACGAACACAGTGACTCTGAACAGAGAGGCCCAACTGCAGCCCCTAAGAACATAAGAACATAAGAAAGAAGGAACACTGCAGCAGGCCTACTGGCCCATGCGAGGCAGGTCCAAATCTCCAACGGCTTAAGCCAATGCCCCGACCCAGCCAGGTCAGGTTACATTCACTTAAGGAAGGAGCACTGCATCTGACCTAGTAGCACAACCTAGTCAGGACCAATTCACACCCAACCGCACCCACTCATATAATTGTCCAGCCGACCACCTGGTCAGGTCACTTCCACTTAAGGAATTAGTACAGGTCAGGTTACATTCACTTAAGGAAGGAGCACTGCATCTGACCTAGTACAAGCTCACACCCATCCACACCCACTCATGTATTTATCTAACCTATTTTTAAAACTACACAACGTCTTAGCATCTATGACGGTACTCGGGAGTTTGTTCCACTCATCCACAACTCTATTACCAAACCAGTGCTTTCCTATATCCTTCCTGAATCTGAACTTTTCCAACTTGAAACCATTGCTGCGAGTCCTGTCTTGGTTGGATATTTTCAGCACGCTATTTACATCCCCTTTGTTTATTCCTGTTTTCCATTTGTACACCTCAATCATATCCCCCCTAATTCTACGCCTTTCTAGAGAGTGCAGATTCAGGGCCTCAGTCTATCCTCATAGGGAAGATTTCTGATACATGGGATCAACTTTGTCATCCTCCTCTGTACGTTTTCCAGTGCATTTATATCCATTCTGTAATACGGTGACCAGAACTGTGCAGCATAATCTAAATGAGGCCTAACCAAAGATATATAGAGTTGAAGAACAACCTGAGGACTTCTGTTATTTATACTTCTTGATATGAAGCCAAGGATTCTGTTAGCTTTATTGCGAACACTTATGCACTGTTGTCTAGGTTTCAGATTACTACTAACCAGAACTCCTAAATCCTTCTCGCAATTACAAGTAATAAGATCTATATTATTCAGCTTATATGTGGCATGGTTATTGTCCTGCCCAACATTTAGAACTTTGCATTTGTTTACATTAAACTGCATCTGCCACTTCTCCGACCACTGCATCAGTCTATTCAAATCATCCTGGAGTGCTCTAATGTCCTCGTTTGAATGAATTGGACGGCCTATTTTGGTGTCATCAGCAAATTTACTTATGCTACTATTTATTCCCTCATCTATGTCGTTTATGTAAATTGTAAACAACAGGGGCCCAAAACTGACCCCTGTGGAACACCGCTTGAGACACGCCCCCATTCTGATTTCTCTCCATTTATGCAAACTCTCTGCCGCCTATTAGTCAACCATGCCTCTACCCAGGAAAAATTCTCCTCCTATTCCGTGTGCCTTAAGTTTCCTCAGTAGCCTCTGATGTGGAACTTTATCGAAAGCCTTACTGAAGTCCATATACACAATATCATATTCATTACCATGATCTACTTCCTCAAACACCTTAGTGAAAAAGTTAGTAAATTCGTAAGACATGAACGCCCCTTTGTAAAACCGTGTTGAGATTCATTAATCAATTTATGCTTTTCAAGATGGCTACGAATTGCCTCGGCAATTATTGATTCCATAAATTTACCAACTATGGAGGTAAGGCTTATTGGTCTATAGTTCGAAGCTAAGGACCTGTCACCTGCCTCGTAAATAGGTATTACATTTGCCCTTTTCCACTTGTCTGGCACTATGCCAGTTTGTAGTGATATATTGAAAAGATTTGCCAAAGGTTTGCTAAGTTCCTCTTTACATTCCCTTAAAACTCTTGCAAACAGTTCATCAGGGCCTGGGGATTTGTTAGGTTTTAATTTCTCTATTTGTCTGAGGACCATGTCACTAGTTACCCCAATCGAGCATAGTCTGTTATCTTCCAGCTCTACATAATTTATTATTTCTGGAATTCTGCTAGTATCTTCCTGAGTAAAAACTGAGAGGAAGTAAGTATTGAAAATTTCACACATATCCTTATCACTGTCCGTGATCTGTCCTGAGTTACTCTTAAGTGGGCCTATCTTGTCCCTAATCTTACTTCTGTATACCTGAAAGAACCCTTTTGGGTTAGTCTTCGAATCCCTTGCGACCTTAGCCTCATAATCCCTTTTTTCTTTTCTTATTCCTTTTTTTATTTCTCTCTTTAATTGAAAATATTGATTTCTTATCTGTCCATCCCCTCTTTTGATACGCCTATATATGCCTCTCTTTTGACCAATGAGATGTTTTAATCTATTGTTCATCCATTTAGGATCATTTTTGTTAGATCTAATTTCCCTACTTGGAACAAAAGTTGTCTGGGCAGCTAGAACTATGCTCTGGAAAACGTCATATTGGCAACTAAAACCACCTACCTGATCATTAGTCAGGTCATCCCAATTAGCCCACCTAGGTAATTTCTCAGCCCCATGAAGTCGGCTACACGAAAGTCTGGAACTGAGACTTGATTGCAGTTACCTGGGTAATTCCATGATATATTAAAACTAAGTGATTTGTGATCGCTTTCCCAAGCTCTTCATTAACCTCAAGATTATTAATTAGTGATTCTTTGTTAGCAAGAACCAAATCAAGCAAGTTGCTACCTCTAGTTGGTTCTGTCACAAACTGTTTTAAAAACAATCCTGAACCGTATCAAGAAAGTCACTAGACTCAAGATTACCTGTCACATTGTTCCAATCAATGTGTCTAAAGTTAAAATCTCCCATTAACACAACATTTTCATATCTAGACGCCTTATGAATTTCGTCCCATAGCAGCTTACTGCGCTCCCTATCAGGCTTGGGGGTCTGTAAATCACACCCAAAATTAATTTTCACGACCTCCAGAAACTGTAGCCAAACAGATTCTGTGTCAGCTGTTTCTAATCTTATATCTTGTCTAACACAACAATTTAAATTATCTCTGACATACATCGCCACTCCACCACCCTTCCTGTTGACCCTATCAGTGTGGAATAGTTTGTAACCCTGAATGTTGCACTCGGAAGGCATTTCTCTATCTTTCAGGTTGAACCAGGTCTCTGTTATAGCAATAATATCTATATTACCTGCACTTGCAAGTAATCTTAGCTCATCTATCTTATTTCTTAGACTCCTACTATTTGTATAGTAAACCTCAAGGGAGCTAGTCACTCGTTGCCCTCTACTATCTCTCTTTGTTGATCAATTGTTTTGCATTTACAAACAACTTTATTTTGAATCTTATCTTTTAAACATAACCCTGGGGTATCCTGGAAATATCTGCTGTTTCCAGGCCTAATACCACAGCCTGATTGTTTCCCACAAACACCCATACCTCTATAATCTATCAGTTTAAAGTCCTAGACAAGTCTCGAATGACCCCTCAATCGAATTGGCTAATGCAACCACTCCAGCCCCAGAGAGATGAACCCCATCCCTTGCATACATATCACGTTTGCCATAGAATTTGTCCCAGTTATCAATGAATGGAATTGCAAGTTCCTTGCAGTACCTGTCTAGCCAGCAATTTATACCAATTGCCCTAGACATCCATTCATTGCCCACTCCTTTCTAGGCAAAATGCTACATATGATTGGGATACCTCCCTTAGACCTAACGACTTCTATGGCTGACCTATACTTATCTAGTAGCTCCTGTCTTCTGCTCTTCCCAATGTCATTACCACCAGCACTAAGACAGATAATAGGCTTGTTCCCATTACCTGACATAATATTATTCAACCTGCTGACTATGTCACCAATACCAGCTCCTGGGAGGCACACCCTCTGTCTGACCTTCCTGTCTATGTTACAAAAGGCACGGTCCATATATCTTACCTGAGAGTCTCCCACAATCAGAATATTCTTACCTTGATTAGCAGGGGAGTCAGTGGTACCTTTAACCTCACTGACCACTGAAGTACACTCGTTCTGGAGAACAGAGAATCGATTTCCTACCTTCACATCTTCACTATTAACCTTCTTTATCTTCCTTCTTCCTGTATTGTGAACCACTTGCCACTTAAAGCGGCTGCCACTTTCACTGTTGGTAACCATTTCCTCCTTACCAGCTCCAACCATCTCACACTCACTCCCACACCCATCTAGGCGAAGCTTCAGCCTTTTGTCCAGCTACCGGGCGGTGAGCGCCTGCTGAGAGACCTCCTTGACCGTCAGCGAGGCGACTTCGCAGGAGGCCGTGTCCGACTATGGTTGTGGTCGGCTGCGGAAGTGACACAGGAGCTCCTGCCCATGCCGCTCCTCGAGGACAAGGGATGCGACCGGCCAGTCGATGGGTACACCGTGCCACCGCCATGGGCACCAGAACCTGTCGTAATCCACCTTGCAAACCTGCCAGCCAGCAAGCGTCACTGTCCACAGCACGTGCTGCAGCGGTGGGCAGCTGCAAGCATTGCTGCAGCGGAGCATCCCGGGTGTGCAGTGTACTACACTGATGGATCAAGAGACCCCGAGGCCGGCCGCACGGGTTCCGGGATATATCACTCCTCCCTAACGGCCGGCTGGCGCCTCCCAGACCACTGCAGCATCCTACAGGCAGAACTCCACGCCATCCAGAGGGCCATCCAACATGCGCTCCTGGAACACCACCAACCTCCAGTCATCCACGTCGACTCCAGGGCGGCGATACAGGCCATCATGCATAGGGAGCCCAAGGATAACATCCGGCTCCTCACCGCCATCGAAGAGACCTACATTCACTTGACGAGCAGGGCCGGCAAGCAACAATCAATTGGATACCAAGCCACATCGACCTTGCTGGGAATGATGCGGCGGATGGGGCGGCTAAGTCTGCCACACTTGCGGCCCAACCTGTGACTACAATTGCCATTAGCCGCAGGCAGGTGCACCTGGGGGCAGCTTCGGCAGCCAGACGCCCACTACCAGCACCGGGAGCATCTCGGAGCCGGCACTGGTATGACAGAGCGACACGTAGGGAGCCCCCACCAAACATGAGGAAACTGAACAGGGAGCTGCAAGTCAGCGTCCACCGCCTGCGCCTCGGATACCCTACTGCAAAGCGCCTCATCGAACGCATGAGTGAGGAGCTTTGCCGCCACCGACCGGATGGTTCCAAAGCCTCTAGTTCACTACATGCTTGACTGTCCTGCGACGACGGCCATCCACCGCAGGCACTTCCCGATGGCACCTGGGGATCTGACCCGTGAGGACAAAGCAGCCCGGCTGGTTTACCTGGCCACCCATGATTTGGAGACACTGCTCCCAGTCCTAGCCACCCACCCGCCCCCTCGATGACGACGCCGGAGAACCCCGACGACGACCAAGACTACCCACTACAGCTATTCTTTCTCTCACTTCCTTCTTTCTTATCCCCCATCCTTCTTCTTCCTATGTAGGTAGAACCACAGCCTGAAGTACCAAGATCTGCTGGTGAAGATGCGACGTCAGAAGACACTCCCCATCATGGGGAGCCACAGCGAGAAAGAAAGAAGAAGATGACACCCTCTACCCAGGGGGCCAATGCCGGGTCACCATTTGGAGAAGACCCGGGCCGGATGTACCGGCGAACATACAACAACAACAATGATGTTCTAACGTGTGGACATGATCTTCTCACTTGTGGACATGATCTACTCACGTGTAGACATGATCTTCTCTCGTGTGGACATGATATACTCACGTGTGGACATGTTCTTCTCAAATGTGGAAGGTTTCCGCTTCCTCTTAAATGTTATATGCCCACGTGTGAACGTTATATGCTCACAAGAGACATTGCCTGCTCGCAGGTGAACATGATATGTTCCACTGTGAACAATATATCTTTTCGTATGGCCGTGATCTGATCACGGAGGGCATATTTTTACGTTTACAAGCTTAAACTAATCAAATGTGAACGTATTATTGCGTTCCTGGAAGTTGTTGCATCAAGGTTTGCAACCGGATAATCCGTTTGTGTTCATAGCCAGTATCGTCGATTTACAACATCACATCAGTGTTAACTGCACTCACTCATTATTTTTTTTAAGAAAAATCCTAACCTTAAGATAAAAGTGGGTAACAAAAAAAGGCACAATAGTGTGACTTGAACAATACACAAATAACCCGCGCATAGAAGAGAGGAGCTTACGACGACGTTTCGGTCCGACTTGGACCATTTACAAAGTCACACCTTGTAAATGGTCCAAGTCGGACCGAAACGTCGTCGTAAGCTCCTCTCTTCAATGTGTGGGTTATTTGTGTATAATAGTGGGTGAGAGAGTGAGTAAGGTGCTGTCAACAAATTTCGCTGAGAATAAGAAAGAGTTTTGGAGTGAGATCAATAAGTTAAGAAAGACTATTGAACAAATGGATTTGACAGTTATAAACAGAAGAGGACAGTTATTAGATATTATTAAGGAACTTTTAAATGTTGAAGAAGAGAGGGAAACAGTGATTTCATGCACTAGCCAAGGAAGTATAACATCTTTTAGGAGTGAGGAAGAGCCAGATGTGAGAGTGGGAGAGGTACAAGAGACTGTGGGTAAACTGAAAGGGGGTGAAGCAGCTCGTATTGATGGGATCAACAAGAAATGTTAAAAACAGGTGTGGGATATAGTTTTGGAATAGCTAGTGCTTTTATTTAATAAATATATGAAATAGGTGACGGTACCTATGGATTGGCAAAGAGCGTGAATAGTTCCTTTATATAGAGGCAAAGGGGACAAGAGAGAGTGTAAGAATTATAGGGAAAGAAGCCTGTTGAATATACCTGGTAAGGTGTATGGTAGAGTCATTATTGAGAGAGTTAAGGGTAAGACGAAGGATCTCAGATGAACAAGTAGGCCTTAAAGGGTAGATGTGTAGACCAATTGTTTACAGTGAAACATATAAGTGAACAGTATTGAGATAAGGGTAAAGAAGTTTTTGTTGCACTTATGTACAGTGGACCTCGGTTTTCGTTCACCTCCAAACTCGAACAATTATGTAAATGTATTTTTGTAAGAGCTTTTGTAAGTGTATTTTTGGGGTACTGAAACGACTAATCTAATTTATATTTGTCCTTAAGGGAACAAATTCGTTCGGTTATGTCACTCAAACAGCATTCTGGAATGAATTTTCAATGAAAACCGAGGGTCCACTGTATTTGGAATAAGCATATGATATGGTGGATAGGGAAGCAATTTGACAGATATTGAAAGTGTACAGAATAGGTGGTAGGTTAACGAAAACAGTAATGAGTTTTTGCATGGATAATGAGGCTCAGGTTAGAGTATGTAGAAGAAATGGAGATCATTTGTCAGTAGAAGTAAACCTTACACAGGGATGCATGACGTCTCCATAGTTATTTAATATATTTATAGATGAGGTTGTCAGAAAAGTGAATGATGGGGCACTGGGGAAAGGTGTGGGATTGCAAGATAAGGAATCCAACACAAAGTGGGAATTGTCAGTTATTTTTTTTTTTTTTTTTTTGCTGATGACACTGTTCTTTTGAGGGATTCTGAAGAGAAGTTATTAAGGTTGGTGGACAAATTTGGGAGGGAATGTAAAAGAAGGAAATTAAAATTGAGCATCAGAAAGAGTAAGATGATGAGCGTAACAAAAAATTTAGGAAATGAAAAAAACATTGTTTATAGGATTGGAGTGAGGGACTATGGAGGAAGTGAACGTGTTTAGATGTTTGGGAGTGGACTTGTCAACAGATGGGTCTATGAAATACGCGGTGAACCATAGAACTGACGAGAGAAAAAAGGGTAATGCTTCACTGAGGCACCTTAGGAGACAGAACGTTATCCATGGAGGAAATAAGGGAAATGTATGAGAGTATGGTGGTACGAACGCTCTCATACATTTTCCTTTTTGTCTCCTTGGATAACATTGTGTCTACAAAGGTGCCTCAATTGAGCACTACCTTATTTTTCCTCGTGTGAAACATGTTGCATCCAGGACGAGGCTGGAGGCAGTGCAAATGTCGCGTATGAAGGCAATATGTGGTGTAAATATTATGCAGAGAATTCGTAGCTTGAAAATAAGAAGGTTCACGGTAACTAAAAGTATTATTCAGACGGCTGAAGAGGGGGTTGTTGAAGTGGTTTGGTGTACTAGCCTCCACAAGCAGTATATATCGTATTGTAACCAGGAACGAGTGGTATTTAATCACTAACAACACTGCAACTACCCGGGGATCGAACCCGTGTTGTTTCACCCCGTCTCATGGTAAGCGAAGATTCCACGACGCTCTAACCCATGGGACCATACAATCCTACAAGAATCACGCACTCGTTCGTGGTTACAATACAATTTATATTGATTGTAGAGGCTAATACACCAAACGGGGAGTAGAATGAAATTAGTACTGAGGCACCCACACCATCGTATGTCCTCGGATCACGGTACAACACCTAGCTCTGCTGGCTGCGTGATTCTTGTAGGATTGTATGGTCCCGTGGGTTAGAGCGTCGTGG
>WNWK01026022.1:0-27884 GCA_009830355.1 Cherax destructor
AACTCTGGGATAGTACACTTAATTAAACACAATAATTAACAAAACAGAAAATTCAACAACACATGGGTAATGCTGGGGAAAAAATTTAAAATCTTTTAAAAAAAATTACTACTTGGTGGAATATTGGAACACAAGATAACTTTAACAAAACTGTACTTACTGCATACTTAGTAACACAACGAAATTCACAGAAATAATAACGCAATAATTAACAAGAGACAATACTAGTGAAATAAAAAATTAATGCAATTAATTACTTTAACACAGAACACTTCCTAGGATAACTCAAAATTTATGTAACTCGCAGAAATTGTCTCAACACACGAAATTGTCTATAGATTATCTGAAAAATAAAACACAATAAATGTCTCTAGGGTGTAAAACTTGACTGAAGCGTGGTGGTGGAGGCTGGTGGAGGCTGGTGGCGGATGGTGGAGGATGGTGATCCACACGCGCAGATATCTAGAAGTAATGTGCATAAACGTTGAACTACGAACCGAGGCTTTAGTACAGTTGGCACAACAGTTCAGAAGAAACACACTCAGGACGCTCGACCTGGTTCGTAGCCAATAAACTGCTTGCAGGACCCAGTTAAGGGTGAAATAATCAACACTTAATGCTTTGTGTGGGTGGATGCACGTGGTTAAGGCGTCTGCCTTAGCGTGGGTGGTGGAGGGGTGGTGGCTGGTAGGGTTAGCCCACACTGCTTCCCGCGTGCGCCTGTGGCTTACGCCGTTTACATGAACTTAACCCAGGGTGGCTTGAATAAACCCAGGAATACCACGGGGGTGTTATTGTACACAGAACAGCAATACACTGGAGTACAAGGTGGTATAAATGCTTGGACTCACGTGGCTTACTTCTCAGACAGCAGAGTGGCTTGCTGGCTTAGTAGAATATTTTCACACAGATTGACTGGCTTGGAATCTTGTGACAAACTAGCACAGCAAGGTAGAAGCTGGCTTAAGCCTAGGCTGACGTAACTGGTGGTGGCTTTACTGGCTTGAATGGGACTCTCCCCTCACTGGCTTACTCATACAGAATTTGCAAAACCCGGGTCAACCCCTCGTAGGTTTCAGCAAAATTAACAAGTAAGGCACTTAGCTGACCAGGAGATACTGTAGATATGTAGACTTCTATGATGTAGGAGCTGGTAACGTGGTCGGTCTGGAGGCTGTTTGCTTGCTTGAAGTCTATCTCTCTATAACATCGTAATCGATAAAAATTACAGCACACCGCTGCTCACCACTTGTCGTGTGGGTCTTGGGAGAGATATATAGGAGGTCAAAGATACTCCTTGTTGGATGGTTACGGTATATTTACAGTAAGTGAAGGAGAGTCCAGCACACCGTCTGTCTCGCCTGTAGGTCTAACGTTAGTGAGGGAGTCTGCCTATGATAGGCTGTGCAAATGCGCTGAGCCTCTGACGTCAGCGGGTACCGTGACGTCACACGCAAAGGGACCAGCTGTATAAAGATATACCACACAAGTGTATATATATATACTGACACGACAGGTCTAGTGATATCACTGGTCTAGTGATACCACTGGTCTAGTGATACCAATGGTCTAGTGATATCACTAGTCTAGTGATAACACTGGTCTAGTGATACCACTGGTCTAGTGATACCACTGGTCTAGTGATACCACTGGTCTAGTGATATCACTGGTCTAGTGATACCACTAGTCTAGTGATACCACTGGTCTAGTGATATCACTGGTCTAGTGATACCACTGGTCTAGTGATACCACTGGTCTAGTGATATCACTGGTCTAGTGATATCACTGGTCTAGTGATACCACTGGTCTAATGATAGCACTGGTCTAGTGATACCACTGGTCTCGTGATACCACTGGTCTAGTGATATCACTGGTCTAGTGATACCACTGGTCTAATGATAGCACTGGTCTAGTGATACCACTGGTCTCGTGATACCACTGGTCTAGTGATATCACTGGTCTAATGATACCACTGGTCTAGTGATACCACTGGTCTAGTGATACCAATGGTCTAGTGATACCACTGGTCTAGTGATACCACTGGTCTAGTGATACCACTGGTCTAGTGATACCACTGGTCTAGTGATATAACTGGTCTAGTGATACCACTGGTCTAGTGATATAACTGGTCTAGTGATATCACTGGTCTAGTGATATAACTGGACTAGTGATACCACTGGTCTAGTGATACCACTGGTCTAGTGATACCACTGGTCTAATGATACCACTGGTCTAGTGATACCACTGCTCTAGTGATACCACTGGTCTAGTGATACCACTGGTCTAGTGATACCACTGGTCTAGTGATATCACTGGTCTAGTGATATAACTGGTCTAGTGATACCACTGGTCTAGTGATATAACTGGACTAGTGATACCATTGGTCTAATGATACCACTGGTCTAGTGATACCACTGGTCTAGTGATACCACTGGTCTAGTGATATAACTGGTCTAGTGATACCACTGGTCTAGTGATACCACTGGTCTAGTAATACCACTTGTCTAGTGATATCACTTGTCTAGTGATACCACTGGTCTAGTGATATCACTGGTCTAGTGATACCACTGGTTTAGTGATACCTCTGGTCTAGTGATACCACTGGTCTAGTGATAATAATGGTCTAGTGATACCACTGGTCTAGTGATATCACTGATCTAGTGATACCACTGGTCTAGTGATACCACTGGTCTAGTGATATCAATGGTCTAGTGGTACCACTGGTCTAGTAATACCACTGGTCTAGTGATATCACTGGTCTAGTGATATCACTGGTCTAGTGATACCACTGGTCTAGTGATACCACTGGTCTAGTGATATAAATGGTCTAGTGATATCACTGGTCTAGTGATACCACTGGTCTAGTGATACCACTGGTCTAGTGATACCACTGGTCTTGTGATATCACTGGTCTAGTGATACCAATGGTCTAGTGATACCACTGGTCTAGTGATACCACTGGTCTAGTGATACCACTGGTCTAGTGATATCACTGGTCTAGTGATACCACTGGTCTAGTGATATCACTGGTCTAGTGATACCACTGGTCTAGTGATACCACTGATCTAGTGATGCCACTGGTCTAGTGATATCACTGGTCTAGTGATATCACTGGTCTAGTGATACCACTGGTCTAGTGATATCACTGGTCTAGTGATACCACTGGTTTAGTGATACCACTGGTCTAGTGATACCACTGGTCTAGTGATACCACTGGTCTAGTGATACCACTTTTCTTGTGATATCACTGGTCTAGTGATACCACTGGTCTAGTGATACCACTGGACTAGTGATACCACTGGTCTAGTGATACCACTGGTCTAGTGATACCACTGGTCTAGTGATATCACTGGTATAGTGATATCACTGGTCTAGTGACACCACTGGTCTAGTGATATAACTGGTCTAGTGATACCACTGGTCTAGTGATATAACTGGTCTAGTGATATCACTGGTCTAGTGATATAACTGGACTAGTGATACCACTGGTCTAGTGATACCACTGGTCTAGTGATACCACTGGTCTAGTGATAACACTGGTCTAATGATACCCATGGTCAAGTGATACCACTGGTCTAGTGATACCACTGGTATAGTGATACGACTGGTCTAGTGATACCACTGGTCTAGTGATACCACTTGTCTAGTGATACCACTGGACTAGTGATACCACTGGTCTAGTGATACCACTGGTCTAGTGATACCACTGGTCTTGTGATACCACTGGTTTAGTGATACCACTGGTCTAGTGATACCAAAGGTCTAGTGATATAACTGGACTAGTGATACCACTGGTCTAATGATACCACTGGTCTAGTGATACCACTGGTCTAGTGATACACTGGTCTAGTGATATAACTGGTCTAGTGATACCACTGGTCTAGTGATACCACTGGTCTAGTGATACCACTGGTCTAGTGATATCACTTGTCTAGTGATACCACTGGTCTAGTGATACCACTGGTCTAGTGATACCAATGGTCTAGTGATACCACTGGTCTAGTGATATCACTGGTCTAGTGATACCACTGGTCTAGTGATACCACTGGTCTAGTGATATCACTGGTCTAGTGATACCACTGGTCTAGTGATACCACTGGTCTAGTGATATCACTGGTCTAGTGATATCACTGGTCTAATGATACCACTGGTCTAGTGATACCACTGGTCTAGTGATATAAATTGTCTAGTGATACCACTGGTCTAGTGATACCACTGGTCTAGTGATATCACGGGTATTGTGATATCACTGGTCTAGTGATACCACTGGTCTAGTGATACCACTGGTCTAGTGACACCACTGGTCTAGTGATACCACTGATCTAGTGATATCACTGGTCTAGTGATACCACTGGTCTAATGATACCACTGGTCTAGTGATACCACTGGTCTAGTGATACCACTGGTCTAGTGATACCACTGATCTAGTGATATCAATGGTCTAGTGATACCACTGGTCTAGTGATACCACTGGTCTAGTGATGTCACTGTTCTAGTGATACCACTGGTCAAGTGATACCACTGGTCTATTGATATCACTGGTCTAATGATATCACTGGTCTAGTGATACCACTGGTCTAGTGATACCACTGGTCTAGTGATACCACTGGTCTAGTGATACCACTGGTCTAGTGATACCACTGGTTTAGTGATACCACTGGTCTAGTGATATCACTGGTCTTGTGATACCACTGGTTTAGTGATATCACTGGTCTAGTGATACCACTGGTCTAGGGATACCACTGGTCTAGTGATATCACTGGTCTAGTGATACCACTGGTCTAGTGATATCACTGGTCTAGTGATACCACTGGTCTAGTGATACCACTGGTCTAGTGATACCACTGGTCTAGTGATACTACTGGTCAGGTGATATCAATGGTCTAGTGATACCACTGGTCTAGTGATACCACTGATCTAGTGATGCCACTGGTCTAGTGATATCACTGGTCTAGTGATATCACTGGTCTAGTGATACCACTGGTCTAGTGATACCACTGGTTTAGTGATACCACTGGTCTAGTGATACCACTGATCTAGTGATGCCACTCGTCTAATGATATCACTGGTCTAGTGATACCACTGGTTTAGTAATACCACTGGTCTAGTGATACCACTGGTTTAGTGATACCACTGGTCTAGTGATGCCACTGGTCTAGTGATATCAATGGTCTAGTGATACCACTGGTCTAGTGATATCACTGGTCTAGTGATACCACTGGTCTAGTGATATCACTGGTCTAGTGATACCACTGGTCTAGTGATACCACTGGTCTTATGATACCACTGGTTTAGTGATACCACTGGTCTAGTGATACCACTGGTCTAGTGATATCAATGGTCTAGTGATACCACTGGTCTAGTGATATCACTGGTCTAGTGATACCACTGGTCTAGTGATATCACTGGTCTAGTGATACCACAGGTCTAGTGATACCACTGGTCTTGTGATACCACTGGTTTAGTGATACCACTGGTCTAGTTATACCACTGGTCTAGTGATATCAATGGTCTAGTGATACCACTAGTCTAGTGATATCAATGGTCTAGTAATACCACTGGTCTAGTGATATCACTAGTCTAGTGATACCACTGGTCTAGTGATACCACTGGTCTTGTGATACCACTGGTTTAGTGATACCACTTGTCTAGTGATACCACTGGTCTAGTGATATCACTGGTCTAGTGATACCACTGGTCTAGTGATATCACTGGTCTAGTGATACGACTGGTCTAGTGATACCACTGGTCTTGTGATACCACTGGTTTAGTGATACCTTTGGTCTAGTGATACCACTGGTCTAGTGATATCAATGGTCTAGTGATACCACTGGTCTATTGATATCAATGGTCTAGTGATACCACTGGTCTAGTGATATCAATGGTCTGGTGATACCACTGGTCTAGTGATATCACTGGTCTAGTGATACCACTGGTCTAGTGATACCACTGAGTAAAAAAATTCTATTGAAATACGAAAAGGTGGACACTCTTGAGAAAATACAAAAAGTGTAGAGTGTAGAACTACGCTAAACACTGTAGAGTTGCCAGTGAACGCAACATATACAACAAAATACTAATGCCATTTACCATCCAGGAGCCATTTCACCAGTGTTGCCATAGCTAATATCAGTAACAAAATGGTACCTAGTGTGGTGATGTGAGGAAAATGAGAAAATTCCTTTTTTTATTGAAATACGAGAAGTATAAAGCTACTTGTGGAAAAACCCTGTAGTTGGCAGTGGTCGCAATATACAGTAATCTTCACCAGTCGCTCTACCATAGCCAACAATAGTGATAAAATAGCATCTGATGTGGTGGAGGGAAAATTAAATCTATAAAAGTTAAATACAGTGATCTATAAGTGCCTGAAACCTCAGGCGGTAAAAAGGGTGCCAGAGGTCACCAGTTTCCTTCAGCACTCAGTAGAAGCTGCCAGGAGTCACCAGTTTCCTTCAGCACGCAGTAGAAGATGCCAGGAGTCACCAGTTTCCTTCAGCACGCAGTAGAAGCTGCCAGGAGTCACCAGTTTCCTTCAGCACGCAGTAGAAGCTTCCAGGAGTCACCAGTTTCCTTCAGCACGCAGTAGAAGCTTCCAGGAGTCACCAGTTTCCTTCAGCACGCAGTAGAAGCTGCCAGGAGTCACCAGTTTCCTTCAGCACGCTGTAGAAGATGCCAGGAGTCACCAGTTTCCTTCAGCAAGCAGTAGAAGCTGCCAGGAGTCACCAGTTTCCTTCAGCACGCAGTAGAAGCTGCCAGGAGTCACCAGTTCACCAAACACGCAAATCAAATAATAATAATGATAATATCTTTATACTCTATAAAATTATATATCTCATATTACAGTATATATACCAACACATAAAACAAAATACTCTATAGTAGACCCTTATCCTAGCTAGCCTACCAGGAGAACTGTACAGGTGTACCAGGAGAACTGTACAGGTATACCAGGAGAACTGTACAGGTATACCAGGAGAACTGTACAGGTATACCAGGAAACTGTACAGGTATACCAGGAGAACTGTACAGGTGTACCAGGGGAACTGTACAGGTATACCAGGAGAACTGTACAGGTATACCAGGAGAACTGTACAGGTATACCAGGAGAACTGTACAGTTATACCAGGAGAACTGTACTGGTATATCAGGAGGAAAGCTTGTTGTATGTGATACTGAAACTATAAATAATCTATAAAAAAGGTTATATATATCAAACTTCAGTATATATACCAGATTATAAAACAAAATACTTTTATAGTAAAGCTTTACCCTAGCCAGCCTACCAGGAAAACTGTTTAAGTGTATCAGGAGGAAAGATTGTTATGGGATACTGAACCTATAATGTATAAAACTATATATACCAAGCTCTAATATACATAAACCAGCATTTAAAAATTATTTTTTAGTAGACTTTTACCAAGCCAGCCTACCAGGAGAACTATTTAAGTGTACCAGGAGGAAAGACATATGGGAAAACGAAACTATAAATAATTACAAAACTATATATATATATATATATATATATATATATATATATATATATATATATATATATATATATATATATATATATATATATATATATATATATATATATATATAGTAAAGTAGTAGGTTGGTAGACAGCAACCACCCAGGGAGGTACTACCGTCCTGCCAAGTGAGTGTGAAACGAAAGCCTGTAATTGTTTTTACATGATGGTAGGATTGCTGGTGTATTTTTTTTTATCTCATAAACATGCAAGATTTCAGGTACGTCTTGCTACGTCTACTTACACTTAGGTCACACTAAACATAAATGTACACGTTTATGTATACACACTCATCTGAGTTTTCTTTGATTTTATCTTAATAGTTCTTGTTCTTATTGCTTTTCCTTTCATATCCATTGGGAAGTGGAATAAGAATCTTTCCTCCGTAAGCCATGCGTGTTGTAAAAGTCAACTAAAATGGGTTAGTAACCCCTTTTCCTGTATAGATTTACTAAAAAGAAAAAGAAGAAAACCGTCAAAGTGGGATGTTTGAATGTGCGTGGATGTTGTGCGAATGATAAGAAAGAGATGATTGTAGATGTTATGAATGAAAAGAAGCTGGATGTCCTGGCTTTAAGTGAGACAAAGCTGAAGGGGGTAGGAGTGTTTCAGTGGGGGGAAATAAATGGGATTAGATCAGGGGTTTCAAATAGAATTAGCGCTAAAGAAGGAGTGGCAATAATGTTGAATAATCAATTATGGCAGGTAAAGAGGGAATATAAATGTATAAATTCAAGGATTATGTGGAGTAAAATAAAGGTTGGATGTGAAAAGTGGGTTATAGTAAGTGTTTATGCACCTGGAGAAGAGAGAAGTGTAGAGGAGAGAGATTTTGGGAAATGTTGAGTGTGTAGGGAGTTTTGAACCAAGTGAGAGAGTAATTGTGGTTGGGGATCTGAATGCTAAAGTGGGTAAAAATGTTGTGGAGGGAGTAGTAGGTAATATTGGGTTGCCAGGGGTAAATGTAAATGGGGAACCATTAATTGAGCTATGTGTAGAAAGAGGTTTGGTAATAAGTAATACATATTTTATGAAAAAAAGGATAAATAAGTATACACGGTATGATATAGCACGTAAGGAAAGTAGTTTGTTGGATTATGTATTGGTGGATAAAAGGTTGATGGGTAGGCTTCAGGATGTACATGTTTATAGAGGGGCAACGGATATATAAGGTCATTATTTAGTTGTAGCTACAGTTAGAGTAAAAGGTAGATGGGACAAAAAGAAAATGGCAACAGCAAGTAAGAGAGAGGTAAAAGTGTATAAACTAAGGGAGGAGGAAGTTAGGGTGAGATATAAGCAACTATTGGCAGAAATGTGGGGTAGTGCAAGTAGGAGTAGTGGGGGGGTTGAAGAGAGTTGGGATAGTTTTAAAAATGCAGTATTAGAATGTGGGGCAGAAGTTTGTGGTTATAGGAGGGTGGGTGCAGGAGGAAAGAGGAGTGAGTGGTGGAATGAAGAAGTAAAGGGTGTGATAAAAGAGAAAAAGGTAGCTTATGAGAGGTTTTTACAAAACAGAAGTGTTAATAGAAGAGCAGAGTATATGGAGAGTAAAAGAAAGGTGAAGAGAGTGGTGAGAGAGTGCAAAAGAAGAGCGGATGAAAGAATGGGAGAGGCCCGTCAAGAAATTTTGCTGAAAACAAGAAAAAAATTGGAGTGAGATAAACAAGGTAAGAAAGCCTAGGGAAACAATGGATTTGTCAGTTAAAAACAGAGTTGGGGAGTTAGTAGATGGGGAGCTGGAGGTATTGGGTAGATGGCGGGAATATTTTGAGAAACTTTTAAATGTCGATGAAAAAAGGGAGGCGGTAATTTCATGTACTGGCCAGGGAGATACAACATCGTTTAGGAGTGAAGAAGAGCAGGATGTGAGTGTGGGGGAGGTGCGTGAGGCATTATGTAGAATGAAAGGGGGTAAAGCAGCTGGAACTGACGGGATCATGACAGAAATGTTAAAAGCAGGGGAGGATATAGTGTTGGAGTGGTTGGTATTGTTGTTTAATAAATGTATGAAAGAGGGGAAGGTACCTAGGGATTGCCAGAGAGCATGTATAGTTCCTTTACATAAAGGGAAGGGGGATAAAAGAGATTGTAAGAATTACAGGGGAATAAGCTTTTTGAGTATACCAGGTAAAGTGTATGGTAGGGTTATTATTGAAAGAATTAGAGGTAAGACAGAGAGTAGGATTGTAGATGAGCAAGGAGGCTTTAGAGTGGGTAGGGGATGTGTAGATCAAGTGTTTACATTGAAGCATATATGTGAACAGTATTTAGATAAAGGAAGGGAAGTTTTCATTGCATTTATGGATTTAGAAAAGGCATATAATAGAGTGGATAGGGGAGCAATGTGGCAAATGTTGCAAGTGTATGGAATAGGTAGTAAGTTACTGAAGGCTGTAAAGAGTTTTTATGAGGATAGTGAGGCTCAGGTTAGGTGTGTAGGAGAGAGGGAGATTACTTCCCGGTAAAAGTAAGTCTTAGACAGGGATGTGTAATGTCACCATGGTTGTTTAATATATGTATAGATGGGGTTGTAAAAGAAGTAAATGCTAGGGTGTTGGGGAGAGGGGTGGGATTAAATTATGGGGAATTAAATGCAAAATGGGAGTTGACACAGTTACTTTTTACTGATGATACTGTGCGTATGGGAGATTCTAAAGAAAAGTTGCAAAGGTTAGTGGACGAGTTTGGGATATTGTGTAAAGGTAGAAAGTTGAAAGTGAACATAGATAAGAGTAAGGAGATGAGAGTATCAAATGATTTAAATAAAGAAAAATTGGATATCACATTGGAGAGAGGGATTATGGAAGAAGTGAATGTTTTCAGATATTTGGGAATTGAATTGTCAGCGGCTGGATTTATGAAGGATGAGGTTAACCATAGAATTGATGAAGGAAAAAAAGTGAGTGGTGCGTTGAGGTATCTGTGGAGACAAAAAACGTTATCCATGGAGGCAAAGAAGGGAATGTACGAAAGTATAGTGGTACCAACACTCTTATATGAGTGTGAAGCATGGGTTGCAAATGCTGCAGCGAGGAGGAGGCTGGAGGCAGTGGAGATGTCCTGTCTAAGGGCAATGTGTGGTGTAAATATTATGCAGAAAATTCGGAGTGTGGAAATTAGGAGAAGGTGTGGAGTTACTAAAAGTATTTGACAGAGGGCTGAAGAGGAATTGTTGAGGTGGTTTGGTCATTTAGAGAGAATGGATCAAAGTAGAATGACTTGGAGAGCGTATAAATCTGTAGGGAAAGGACGGCGGGATAAGGGTCGTCCCCGAAAAGGATGGAGGGAGGGAGTAAAGGAGGTTTTGTGGGCGAGGGGCTTGGACTTCCAGCAAGCATGTGTGAGCGTGTTAGATAGGAGTGAATGGTGACGAATGGTTTTTGAGACCTGGCTAGCTGTTGGAGTGTGAGCAGGGTAATATTTTGTGAAGGGAATCAGGGAAACAATTAATTGATTTAGTTGGACTTGAGTCCTGGAAATAGGAAGTACAATGCCTGCACTTTAAAGGAGGGGTCTGGGATAGTGACAGCTGGGAGGGACTTATTCTCAAGTGTCGTATCTGAGCGCCTCTGCAAAGACAGTGATTATGTATGAGTGAGGTGAAAGTGTTGAATGATGATGAAAGTATTTTCTTTTTGTGGATTTTCTTTCTTTTTGGGTCACCCTGCCTCGGTGGGAGACGGCCGACTTGTTGAAATATATATATATATATATATATATATATATATATATATATATATATATATATATATATATATATATATATATATATATATATATATATATATATATATATATATATATATATATATATATATATATATATATATATATATATATATATATATATGTATTTGTGTATATCAAACTACAGTATATATACCTTCTATAGTGGACCTCTACCCTAGCCAACAGAACTGCTTAAGTATTTATACCAACATATAAACAAAATACTTTTATGGTAGGCTTGTTAACCAGCCTGCCCAGGAGAACTGTTCAAGTGTACCAGGAGGAAAGATTGTTGTATGGGACTGAATCTATAATACATAAAATCCATATATATCAAACTACAGTATATATATATATACCAACATATAAAATAAAATTGTTCTTCTTATAGTAAAGTTATTCTAACCAGCCTACCCAGAACTGCTCAGACACTGAAAACTAAATACTTTTAGTGGTGCTTTCACCTAACTAGGAAAGTTGCCAAGTGTGGCAGGAGTTGTAAATGAGCACCATCATGTAAGTTTGTGTAGTCTGCAGGATGAGTAACAGACGAAGTCGCACTTCGACTGCTGCAATCTCTGTGGTAAATGGTCATGCAGGAACTTCAAACCAGCAACCAATATCGATATTAAATCAAGAAAATGTCTTTGGGTCTGGTCAAGCAAGATACACATGTTGGAGAAAATAACATCTATATTAAAAGACAAGAACACCAACAAAATTTCCTTCTTAGAAAACATGACAGCCTTGTGTAACAGCTGGGAAAATAAAATGGGTGGGTCAGATGGGGCTGACTTGGAGGGCGCTGGTGTTGTCCTGGTGGACAGTGCACCATATGGGGCTCATGTTGTCCTGGAGGATAGTGCACCAGATAGGGATGTTGTCCTGGACGACAGTGCACCAGATAGGGATGTTGTCCTGGAGGACAGTGCACCAGACAGGGATGTTGTCCTGGAGGACAGTCCACCATATGGGGCTCATGTTGTCCTGGAGGACAGTGCACCAAATGGAGATAGAGGCCCTGGTGACAAAACAAATAAAGACAATGTTATACAATTTCCAGAGGTACAAAGTAGCAACACTGCTGGAGATGCAACACAAGGGGATGATGCCTCTGGAAACAGTGTTGACACATTACCAGTAAACACTACTGGATACACTGATGTCTGTACAAGGGCTGTAGACAGTGGGGAAACAAAAAAAAAGCACCAGTAGAGAATGCAGTCACAAGAAATCCTGACAAACAAAAATCCAATCTATGCATATTCTATGCCTTGGGTATCTGCAGGCAAGGTATATCTCGAAAAACAGCTGGGACATGCACTTTTCACCATCCCAAAAAATACCGCACCTACATGACAACAGGAGGGTGCAACTCTTCTTCTTGTGATTTATTTCATCCCTAAATGTCACTGGTCAGTCCATGAAAGACAATGCTACAACATATACTGCCAGGCACATCATCTAAAGGGACAAGAAGATACACATCACCCAGACCATGGCAAACAAAAGAGGGCAGCCAAAACCTCTCCAGAGAAGGATTTTTTTTTTTTTTTAGTGGCAAGAAGGAAAAAAGACTGACAAGAAATTACGGAAATCTTACACCAGATGAAAACACTACTGGAGTGGAGCTGCAATCATTGGCCTCCACTCCAGAACAACAGATATTAATACTAGCAAACAAAGCCCCCCTAAATTCCGACAATATAACTACATTTATCTTTGCAAACAACAAAATACCTTACATCAAGGGACTGTTCACGGAGTCAAATGCATTGTTTGCTGCTTTCTCAGAGATCCACATAAAGGATCATTTTCACAACGAAATATGACTCCCAGGTTATAACGTATTCAGATGCGACAGAGTAAACAAGTAACGAGGGGAAGGTAGCCAGTATGTCACAGAATCACTACTAAACGGAACTACTAAAAACCTCAAAGGATGGAGTTGAAGTTTTGGCTGTAAAGATTGAAAACAAAAACCTTGTCATTGTGAAAATCTCCTAACTCCTGCCCCAGACATCTTGCTGTTGGGTGATTGCAACTTACGACACCTAAAATGGAGGAATGCAGCAAACAATATTTTAGCAGAGATAACTCCAGGAGGCAGCTAAGATGAAAATTCACACACACATGAACTATTAAATTTCTTCAACAAATTCACCTTAAACCATCAAGTAATAGAGCGAACAAGACTGGAAAATAAACTGAACTACATCTTCACTAACACTGATGATCTGGTGCGAAATATAACAGTATCAAAGACAATACACTCAGATCACAACATAACAGAGGTACAAACATGTATGCGCAGGGCTCCTGACCAACAGATGGTGATTAATTATGAGGGAGCCTTCACCAAATTCAACTTCAATAACAAAAGCATACAGTGGGATTAAGTCAACCACATCCTAAATGAAACAACTGGGAAAATACTCTGAACAACATGGATCCGAACCTTTGCCTAGAAAGAATTAACTCTGTAGCACATGAGGTATGCTCAAGGCACATTCCTTTAAGAAAAAGGAAGAGAAGATGTAAACTAGAAAGAGAGAGAAGCTCCCCATACAGGCGAAGGCGAAGAATCACAGGGCTCTTGGTAGGGACCAATATATCTGAAATACGAAGGGAGACACTGGTCAGAGAAATAGCAAAAATCGAACTTAAGTTAAGGGATCATACAGGAGACAAGAAACTCAAGGAAAACTTAAAACCATCAATGAAACCAAAATATTTAATTTCATGTGCCAAATCTAGGGCAAAAACAACCTCAAGTATTGGACCCCTGCTTAAAAGAGATGGGACTTACACAGATAACAGCAAAGAAATTATTGAGATACCTAAGTCCCAATATGACTCGAAATTTAGTGAGCCGTTAACCAAACTAAGAGTCGACAATTCAAATGATTTTTTTTATGACCGAGACTCAAAATCTGGTCAATTAAAAAATCTCTGATAATATCTTAACACCACAAGACTTCGAAAAAAACAATAAATGACATGCCCATGCACTCTGCCCCAAGCCCGGACTCTTGAAACTCCGTGTTCATCAAGAACTGCAAGAAGCTCCTTTCACATACCTTTACCATTCTATGGAGAGGGGGCATGGACACAGGGGTCATCCCACAATCACTAAAATCAAATACATAGCCCCTCCACAAAGATGGCAGTAAAACAATTGCAAAAAATTCAGACCGACAGCACTAACGTCCCACATCATAAAAATCTTTGAAAGGATTCTAAGATGCAAGATTATTTACACATCCCAGGGTAATGTGAGTTCAGAGCAGGTTGCTCCTGCCTGTCCAACTGCTCGATCACTATGACAAAGTCCTGGATGTTCTGGAGGTCAAACAAAATGCAGAGATAGTATACACAGACTTTGCAAAAGTGTACGTATACTTTGCAAAAGTCTGTGACCATGGTGTAATAGCGCACAAAATGCACGATAAAAGAATAACAGGAAAAGTTGGTAGATGGATTTATAACTTCCTAACAAATAGAACACAAAGAATAATAATAAACATAGTAAAGTCTGAGTAGGCTACGGTGAAAAGCTGTGTTCCACAAGGCACAGTACTCGCTCCCATCCTGTTCCTCATCCTCATAACTGTCATAAACAGAGATGTAAGCCACAGCACCGCGTCCTCCTTTGCGGATGACACCCGAATTTGCATTACAGTGTCATCCATCGAAGACACTGCAAGCAGACATCAACCAAATCTTTAAGTGGACCACAGAAAACAATATGAAGTTCAATGAAGATTTTTTTTTTTATTTTAATTCATGTTAAGCGCTAAACCTATTTGGGTTATTCAGCGCAATACTTTGTGGAGGTTTGATCCTCCATCTGCCGCGAGACAGACACGTCTCTATTTCAATGAAGAGAATACTCGATATGGAACTGAGGAAATTAAAGTATACGACAAATTCCAACCACACAATAGAGCGAAAAACTAATATGAAGGACCTGGGAGTGATAACGCCAGATAATTTCACTTTTAAAGATCACAACAATGTATCTACGAAATCTGCTAGGAAGATGATAGGATGGATAATGAGAACCTTCAAAACTAGGGATGCAAGCCCTCTCTATGCTGGTATATTGCTGTACACTAACAGCCCCTTTCAGGGCAGGCGAAATTGCAGATCTGAAGAATGTACAGATACCTTTCACGGCACGTATAAGTATGATAAAGTACCTAAATTACTGGGAACGGTTGAAGTCCCTTGATTTGTATTCCCTGGTATGCAGGCGAGAAAGATACATGATAATATACTCTTTAAAAATCCTAGAAATACTAGTCCCAAATCGGCACATGAAAATCACTCCCTACGAAATCAAAAAGAGTACACTAAGAGACAATATAATAATTGTTAGGGGCCCAAGACTGTTCAGCAGCCTCTCAGCATACGTAAAGAGGATTACCAATAGACCCCTGGCTGTTTATAAGAAGGCGCTGGATACCTAAAATCAATACTGACCAGCCGGGCTGTACTTCATACGTTGGTCTACGTGCAGCCAGATGTAACAGCCTAGTTGATCAGGGCCCTGATCCACATCCCATTCTGTGACAAGGCTGCGAGGGTCAACGCCCCCGCAGCCTGGTCACAGACCGGTGTGCTGGGGCGTTGATCCCCGAAACCCGCTCCAGGTATCTCCAGGTATGAACTAGTTTAGGTATAAATTCTTTACCTAAGAATTTGTATTTTAATTTAATTATGACTTTTACATTGTCGAGACATTCCTACCCAGGTGAAGAATAATGTTGTTCAGCATGTTGTTCAGCATGTTGTTTATCATGTTGTTCAGCATGTTGTTCAGCATGTTGTTCAGCATGTTGTTCAGCATGTTGTTTATCATATTGTTCAGCATGTTGTTCAGCATGTTGTTCATCATGTTGTTCAGCATGTTGTTCAGCATTTTGTTCAGCATGTAGGAGTATTAGAGCAAATAAATTGTTGGTATCCTCATGATGCTGCAGTGGAACGCTTCTAATACAGTTTTCATATATAGGTTGTCTAACAAAAAGCTTTATCAGGATCTGGCTGCGTCACTATATAGACCAGTTTAAAGATGTTGGTGATTGTGTTAAACTTTAATCTTGTTCATGTAGTACGACAACACTCCTTTGAACTCTACTAAATTAGTAGTAGTTTTAAGGCAGATTTTCGTAGTGTTTAAGAAACTTCTTTTGATCTTAGACTTCAAGAACAGAAAAATTATTACTGCTGGATATAGTCGTAGAATTATTAGTGACTAAAAATCCTAGGCTCTGGATTTGACCAAAAGTTATTATATATTTTTATTGTCTAACTGAGAGGTTTTGATTGTGGAGTCTCTGTAACATGGGTGTAAGTGCTTGAATAGGATCCTCTTAAGTAGAGGACATTACATGTATCTGATCAGTGAGGCAAACATCCCAGAATTCTTTTGTTATTGAAGATTTCCTGAGGAAAGGAAATTGTGGTGTACTCCAAGAACAACTTTTATTCTGCGTTAATAATACACAACCTCACATCCTGCACTCCATTAATAATACAACCTCACATCCTGCACTCCATTAATAATACACAACCTCACAGCCTGCACTCCATTAATAATACAACCTCACATCCTGCACTCCATCAATAATACACAACCTCACATCCTGCACTCCATTAATAATACACAACCTCACAGCCTGCACTCCATCAATAATACACAACCTCACATCCTGCACTCCATTAATAATACACAACCTCACAGCCTGCACTCCATTAATAATACACAACCTCACATCCTGCACTCCATCTAATAATACACAACCTCACATCCTGCACTCCATTAATAATACACAACCTCACACCTGCACTCCATTAATAATACAACCTCACATCCTGCACTCCATAATAATACAACCACATCCTGCACTCCATAATAATCACAACCTACATCGCCCCATCAATACAACCTCTCCTGCACTCCATCAATAATACACAACCTCACATCCTGCACTCCATCAATAATACACAACCTCCATCCTGCACTCCATCAATAATACACAACTCACACCTGCACTCCATCAATAATACACAACCTCACATCCTGCACTCCATCAATAATCACAACCTACATCCTATCCATCAATAACAACCTCACATCCTGATCCATCAATAATACACAACCTCACACCTACCCATCAATAAACACACTACACTACCCATCAATAATCACAACCTCAATCCTGCACTCCATCAATAATACACACCTCATCCTCCTCCATCAATAATACACAACCTCATCCTGCACTCCATCAATAATAAAACTCATCCTGCACTCATCAATAATACACACCTCATCCTGCACTCATCAATAATCACAACCTCATCTGCACCCATCAATAATACACAACCCATCCTGCACTCCATCAATAATACACAACCTCATCTGCACCCATCATTACACAACCTCATCCTGTCATCAATATACATCAACCTGCCTATCAATACACCTCATCTGCACCATCAATACACACCTCACTGCACTCCATCAATAATACACAACCTCCACTCACTCCATCAATAAACTGCACTCCATCAATATCACAACCTCACATCCTGCCTCCATCAATAATCACAACCTCATCCTGCACTCCATCAATAATCACAACCTCATCCTGCACTCCATCAATAATACACAACCTCACTCTGCACTCCATCAATAATACACAACCTCATCCTGCACCATCAATAATACACAACCTCATCCTGCACTCCATCAATAATACACAACCACATCCTGCACTCCATCAATAATACACACCTCATCCTGCACTCCATCAATATCACAACCTCACATCCTGCACTCCATCAATAATACAAACCTCATCCTGCACTCCATCAATAATACACACCTCATCCTGCACTCCATCAATAATACAAACCTACATTCTGCACTCCATCAATAATCACAACTCATCTGCACTCCATCAATAATACACAACCTCATCCTGCACTCCATCAATAATACACAACCTCCATCCTGCACTCCATCAATAATACAACCTCATCCTGCACTCCATCATAAACACAACCTCACCTGCACTCCATCAATAATACACAACCTCATCCTGCACTCCATCATATACACAACCTCATCCTGCACTCCATCAATAATACACAACCTCATCCTGCACTCCATCAATAATCACAACCTCATCCTGCACTCCATCAATAATACACAACCTCATCTGCACTCCATCAATAATACACAACCTCATCCTGCACTCCATCAATAAACACAACCTCATCCTGCACTCCATCAATAATACACAACCTCATCCTGCACTCCATCAATATAACACAACCTCCATCTTGCACTCCATCAATAATACACAACCTCATCCTGCACTCCATCAATAATCACAACCTCCATCCTGCACTCCATCAATAATACACAACCTCATCCTGCACTCCATCAATAATACACAACCTCATCCTGCACTCCATCAATATACACAACCTCCATCCTGCACTCCATCAATAATCACAACCTCACAATCCCATCTGCACTCCATCAATAATACACAACCTCACTCCTGCACTCCATCAATAATACACAACCTCACATCCTGCACTCCATCAATAATACAACCTCATCCTGCACTCCATCAATAACACAACCTCATCCTGCACTCCATCAATAAACAAACCTCATCCTGCACTCCATCAATAATACACACCTCACATCCTGCACTCCATCAATAATACACAACCTCATCCTGCACTCCATCAATAATACACAACCTCACATCTTGCACTCCATCAATAATACACAACCTCCCTCCTGCACTCCATCAATAATACACAACCTCCCATCCTGCACTCCATCAATAATACACAACCTCACATCCTGCACTCCATCAATAATCACAACCTCACATCCTGCACTCCATCAATAATCACAACCTCATCCTGCACTCCATCAATAATACACAACCTCATCCTGCACTCCATCAATAATACACAACCTCACATCCTGCACTCCATCAATAATACACAACCTCATCCTGCACTCCATCAATAATACACAACCTCATCCTGCACTCCATCAATAATACACAACCTCATCCTGCACTCCATCAATAATACACAACCTCACATCCTGCACTAAATCAATAATACACAACCTCCATCCTGCACTCCATCAATAATACACAACCTCATCCTGCACTCCATCAATAATACACAACCTCACATCCTGCACTCCATCAATAATACACAACCTCACATCCTGCACTCCATCAATAATACACAACCTCACATCCTGCACTCCATCAATAATACACAACCTCACATCCTGCACTCCATCAATATTACACAACCTCACATCCTGCACTCCATCAATAATACACAACCTCACATCCTGCACTCCATCAATAATACACAACCTCACATTCTGCACTCCATCAATAATCAGCGAAAAACCAGGTAGGTTGTTGGCAATGTGAGTATAGGGGCCCCACCCAGTGTAGGGGCCCCGCCCACTTTGGAGAATAAATACTGTTTGTAACTGTCAACAATAAGAGAGAGAGGGGACGGCTACAAGTTAGTTTACTTTCTAACTAATATTTACTGTATATACAGTGAATATTAATGGTAGTGGATATACAGTGGTACCTCGGTTAACGATGGTCCCCAAACTCGCCCTTTTATGTAAGTTTATTTTTTTAAATGCTTTTTTAAGTGTATTTTTGGGGGTCTAAAAGGACTAGTCTATTTTACATTATTCCTTTTGAGGATAAATTCGTTTGGTAATGGCACTTGAACAGCATTCTGGAATGAAAAAATATCGTTAACCGAGGTACCATATGCGTATTCAAAAACAACTTCTGGTGCATGTTTTTTTTCTCTTTAACATTATTCACTTGTTTTATTAGTTGATGGTATTAAATCTTAATAGCCAGGTACCCCAGGTATTTAACAACACCTGTGTTCTTTATGGAAAGGGATCAACAAATGTGTTAAGGTAATGTACAATCTCTCCTAATAATACTTGTTTAAAACATTAATGTGCTAAAACTTTTGTTTTTCATTAACATTAGTAAGGTAAACTACTTCCCATAAACATTCAATACTTTATTAGAACCTTCCAAGTGACTAGTAATATATTGGTAATAACTCAAAAACTTCCTGAATATCATTATGCTTATAAATCTTACCCTAAACTCCAGGAGAAGTTTCTGAGGAAAACTCTCAACATTAAAGGTATAAAACAGACCACAAGATACAGAGAAGCTAAGAAACTTTGTACCCATACAGTCTATCACCCCAAAAAAGTTTCATCATTTTATACGATGCATAAGCTAATGGTGACTGATGTCATTCACAATTCTTTTATTTTAACCATTTAGGGATCGTATAGCACCTATAGATTGCGAACCATTCAGATTCCATCCCAGGAAGCGGAGGATCAGTCAAGGTCCTTCCATCAAGGGTCCCTCACCAACATCAAGGGTCCCTCACCAACATCAAGGTATCCTCACCAACATCAAGGGTCCCTCACCAACATCAAGGGTCCCTCACCAACATCAAGGGTCCCTCATCAACATCAAGGTATCCCTCACCAACATCAAGGGTCCCTCATCAACATCAAGGTATCCCTCACCAACATCAAGGGTCCCTCATCAACATCAAAGGTCCCACACCAACATCAAGGTATTCCTCACCACCATCAAGGTATTCCTCACCAACATCAAGGTATTCCTCTTCAACAAACATTAACCAGTTATGTCATACAAAATATTACTATACAGTTTCGTCATTAAAAATAGCGGCTACCCATACCATAAACAACAACAAGTTCTTGTATGTATAATACAACAGTGTTGAAACATTAAAACTGATCACCAGAACCTTTTTAAAGCGGTTTCGCTGAAACCAAGATCGGTAATGGTATATACCAGTGGTTTCAAAACTTTTTTCTCTGGGCCGCACATTCATAATAAAAATATGGTCACGCCACACCATTTTTTAATTGATAAGAAATATACATTCAAAACCAAATAATAAAAAAAAATATTTTAATCGTAATACTGAACCAATTGCAGCAAAGTAAATATCACATAAAGAACACCTCAACTAAAGTATACAACTGATGCAATGCAACTGAAGCAATACAACTGAAGCAATATAACTGAAGCAATACAACTGAAGCAATATAACTGAAGCAATACAACTGAAGCAATATAACTGATGCAATACAACTGAAAAAATACAACTGAAGCAATACAACTGAAGCAATACAACTGAAGCAATAGAACTGAAGCAATACAATGAAGCTACAACTGAAGCAATACAATGGAAGCAATACAACTGAAGCAATACAACTGAAGCAATATAACTGAAGCAATACAACTGAAGCAATATAACTGATGCAATACAACTGAAGCAATACAACTGAAGAAATACAACTGAAGCAATACAACTGGAGCAATACAACTGAAGCAATACAACTGGAGCAATACAACTTAAGCAATACAACTGACGCAATACAACTGAAGCAATACAACTGAAGCAATACAACTGAAGCAATACAACTGGAGCAATACAACTTAAGCAATACAACTGACGCAATACAACTGAAGCAATACAACTGAAGCAATACAACTGAGCAATACAACTGAGCAATACAACTGAGCAATACAACTGACGCAATACAACTGACGCAATACAACTGACGCAATACAACTGACGCAATACAACCCGCTAAGCTGTTATTACACTCGCGAAATTAAAGTAATGTAATGAGATAATTGATTATGTTAGCAGTGATCCTCACCACTGTATGATCCTCACCACTGTATGATCCTCACCACTGTATGGTCCTCACCACTGTATGATCCTCACCACTGTATGATCCTCACCACTGTATGATCCTCACCACTGTATGATCCTCACCACTGTATGGTCCTCACCACTGTATGATCCTCACCACTGTATGATCCTCACCACTGTATGGTCCTCACCACTGTATGATCCTCACCACTGTATGATCCTCACCACTGTATGATCCTCACCACTGATGGTCCTACCACTGTATGATCCTCACCACTGTATAATCTCACCACTGTATGATCCTCACAACTGTAGATCCTCACCACTGTATGGTCCTCACCACTGTATGATCCTCACAACTGTATGATCCTCACCACTGTGGTCCTCACCACTGTATGATCCTCACCACTGTAGATCCTCACCACTGTATGATCTCACCACTGTATGATCATCACCACTGTATGATCCTCACAACTGATGATCCTCACCACTGTATGGTCTCACCACTGTATGATCCTCACAACTGTATGATTCTCACCACTGTATGATCCTCACCACTGTATGATCCTCACCACTGTATGATCCTCACACTGATGATCCTCACCACTGTATGATCTCACCACTGTATGATCATCACCACTGTATGATCCTCACCACTGTACGATCCTCACCACTGTATGATCTCACCATTGATGATCCTCACACTGTATGATCCTCACCACTGTATGGTCCTCACCACTGTATGATCTCACCACTGTATGATCCTCACCACTGTGTCTCACTTGTGATCACTTTAGACCATACTGTATGATCCTCACCATGTATGATCTACACTGTATGATCCTACCACTGTATGATCCTCACATCATGATCCTCACACTGTATGATCTCACCACTGTATGATCTCACTACTGATGATCTCACCACTGTATGATCTCACCACTGTATGATCCTCACCACTGATGATCCTCACACTGTATGATTACCATCGATCTCACCACTGTTGATCCTCACCACTGTATGATCTCACCACTGTATGTCTCAAGTGACCTCACACTGTATGATCTACCACTACCTCACCACTGTATGGTCTCACCACTGTATGATCTCACCACTGTATGATCCTCACCACTGTATGATCTCACCACTTACCACCTGTATGGTCTCACCACTGTATGATCCACCACTGTATGATCTCACCACTGATGATCCTCACACTGTATGGTCTCACACTGTATGATCTCACCACTGATGATCCTCACCACTGAGATCCTCACCACTGTGATCTCACCACTGTATGATCCTCACCACTGTATGTCCTCACCACTGTAGTCTCACCACTGTATGATCCTCACACTGTATGTCCTCACCACTGTATGGTCTCACCACTGTGTCCTCACCACTGTATGATCCTCACACTGTATGTCCTCACCATGTGTCCTCACCACTGTATGGTTCCATGGTCTCACCACTGTATGATCCTCTCACCACTGTGGTCTCACACTGTATGATCCTCACCACTGTATGATCCTCACCACTGTATGATCCTCACACTGTATGATCTCACCACTGTATGGTCTCACCACTGTATGGTCTCACCACTGTATGATCCTCACCACTTATGATCTCACACGAGTCTCACCACTGTGATCCTCACCACTGTATGATCCTCACCACTGTATGATCCCCACACTGTATGATCCTCACCACTGTATGATCTCACCACTGTATGATCCTCACCGATGTTCACCACTGTGTCTCACCACTGTATGTCCTCACCCTGTATGATCCACCACTGTATGTCCTCACACTATGATCTCACCACTGTATGATCCTCACCACTGTTGATCCTCACCACTGATGGTCCTCACCACTGTATGCTCAACTGTCTCACCACTGTATGATCCTCACCACTGTATGATCTCACCACTGTGATCTCACATGTGATCCTCACCACTGAATGATTCATCACTTGCACCACTGTATGATCCTCACCACTGTATGATCCTCACCACTGTATGATCTCACCACTGTATGATCTCACCACTGTATGTCTCACCACTGTTGATCCTCACCACGTGATCCTCACCACTAGTCCTCAACTGTATGGTCTCACCACTGTATGATCCTCACACTGTATGATGATCCTCACACTGTATGATCCTCACACTGTATGATCTACCACTGATGATCCTCACCACTGTATGATCAATGACCACCACTGTATGTCCTCACCACTGTAGATCCTCACCACTGTATGATCCTCACCACTGTGATGTCTCACCACTGATGTCCACCACTGTAGATCTCACCACTGTAGATCCTCACCACTGAGATCTCACCCTACTCTGATGATCTCACCACTGATGATCCTCACCACTGATGATCCTCACCACTGTATGATCCTCACCACTGTATGATCCTCACCACTGTATGTCCTCCACTGTATGATCCTACCTACTGTATGATCTCACCACTGTATGATCCTCACCACTGTATGATCCTCACCACTGTATGGTCCTCACCACTGTATGATCCTCACCACTGTATGATCCTCACCACTGTATGATCCTCACCACTGTATGATCCTCACCACTGTATGGTCCTCACCACTGTCTGATCCTCACCACTGTATGATCCTCACCACTGTATGATCCTCACCACTGTATGATCCTCACCACTGTATGATCCTCACCACTGTATGATCCTCACCACTGTATGATCCTCACCACTGTATGATCCTCACCACTGTATGATCCTCACACTATGATCTCACCATGATGTCCTCACCACTGTATGATCTCACCACTGTATGATCCTCACCACTGTATGATCCTCACCACTGTGTCTCACCACTGTATGATCCTCACACTGTATGATCTACACATGATCCTCAACTATATCTCACCACTTACATGTTAATCCACACGGATTTACAACTGTGCTTGTTGTAACACACACCTTAGAGCTACAGACAATATGTCACTTCTGTCACTAGTTTATGTACTGGTAAAACATAAATAATAACTCTCACAGTGTTAAGTCCAAGACGGGTTTCTGATATTCATCCACAAACACTCAACTAGTACAAGTACCATGATGTACAACTCACTAGCACAAGTACCATGGTGTACAACTCACTAGCACAGTACCATATGTACAACTCACTAGTCACAAGTACATGGTGTACAACTCACTAGCACAAGTACCATGTGTACAACTCACAGCACAAGACCAGTCAACTCACTAGCACAAGTTACATGGTGTACAATCACTACACACTACATAGTTCAACATTAGACATGATAGAGTAACTTCCTAACAAGACAGTCTACATAACACATGTTGTAACAAACAATCACAGTACAGACACAACATACAACTTTACTTAGAACTTGAGTTGCAAATGGAATACCTATTTTATTAACAATTAGAATATAGAAGAATCCTCTTCTCAGACTGAGTTCTAACAGTAAACAAACATAAAACACCAATAAAGCGACGATATTACAAGATACTTTATTTTGATAATTTTCTTTAATGGAACTATTTCATGTGATAAATTAGCACATTGACCTTGGTATTTTAGGACAGTCACCGTCCATTCATCAGAGAATCATGAAGAACAGGAGGAGTTGATAATCACTGGTCGATTTTGTCAGTCCATCAATCTTGAAAAGATTGATGGACTGACAACATCGACTCAAGGTTGAGGGACTGATTACTCAACTCCTCCTGTTCTTCACGATTCTCCTTGTATGGACTGATGAAGCACTGTGTGGCGAAACGTTTCCTCAATAAAGATACCCAAGTGTTGCATATGTGTCTAATTTATCAACTCGTCGAGTTCTCTGAAGCATTCATCTACACACCTTCATGTTGGGGAAGGACTATATGTTTGCAATTTCCCAGCCGATCTGTGACCCTTACCAGTTTAATTGACGCATTCCAGTAAAATAATTAAAATTCCTATTGGATTTGAGTGGGACTTGCACATGAGTAAATAGATTAGTCAGAGCTTATTGTTAGGGCAGCACTGAAAGTGGGTTGGACAAATGTTCTGTTCCAGGTTCGAGGTTTCTGACCTGAGCTTCGATAACATGGGGAAGGAAGAAGGATGGGTAAGGATGGAAATGTGGGAAAAGGTTGTGATAAAGGAGGAGGTGGGAATATACAGGTGAGTGGCCCATCCACTCTGGCCAAGTTGTGCAGATAGACTGCAGGAGTTGGTGATTGGTGTGTGAGGATGGTTGGGAAGAGTTGCAGTATCTGACGAGGCGAGTGGAGTTATACTGCAGGAGGGTGACAGGCGGCGGTGGGAGAGGCAGAGAAGGCAGCTGTATTAGGGTCTTAAAAAGACTCATCCAGTAGTTGAACCCGAGTCTGGTGGTTTAGAGGCAGCCGTGATGACCACTGCACCACAGAGTAGTAATCTTCATTGGTAAGTTTTACTCTATAAATCAATGGTTGTGTTGGTAATGTAATGAACTGGAAAAAAGTTGTCAAAACCAGCAAAAGAAAAAATAGAAAGCATTTTTTTCTTCATCATTATCATCTTTATAATAATAGTAACACCACCACCACCACCACCACTACCACCACTACTACTACTACTACTACTACTACTACTACTACTACTACTACTACTACTACTACTACTACTATATACTACTACTACTACTACTACTACTACTACTACTACTACATATACTACTACTAACTACTACTACTACTACTACTACTATACATATACTACTACTACTACACATACTACACTACATTACTACTACTATACTACTACTACTACTACTACTACTACTACTACTACTACTACTACTACTACTACTACCACTACTACTACTACTACTACTACTACTACTACTACTACTACTACTACTACTACTACTACTACTACTACTACTACTACTACTACTACTACTTACTACTACTACTACTACCACTACTACTACTACTACTACTACTAATATATACTATCACTACTACTACTACTAACTACTACTACTACTATATACTACTACTACTACTACTACTACTACTACTACTACTACTACTACTACTACACACACACTACTACTACTACTACTACTACTACTACTACTACTACTACTACTACTACTACTACTACTACTACTATCACTACTACTACTACTACTACTACTACTACTACTACTAATATACTACTAACTACTACTACTACTACTACTACTACTACTACTACTACTACTACTAATACTACTACTACTACTACTACTACTACTACTACTACTACTACTACTACTACTACTACTACTACTACTACTACTACTACTACTACTACTACTACTACTACTACTACTACTACTACTAATACTACTACTACTACTACTACTACTACTACTACTACTACTACTACTACTACTACTACTACTACTACTTACTACTACTACTACTACTACTACTACTACTACTACTAATACTACTACTACTACTACTACTACTACTACTACTACTACTACTACTACTAATACTATAATACTACTACTACTACTACTACACACATTACTACTACTACTAAATACTACTACTACTACTACTACTACTACTACTACTAATACTACTACTACTAATACTACTACTACTAATACTTCTACTACTACTACTACTACTACTACTACTACTAATACTACTACTACTACTACTACTACTACTACTACTACTACTACTACTACTACTACTACTACTACTACTACTACTACTACTACTACTACTACTACTACTAATACTACTAATACTACCATAC
>WNWK01026023.1:0-27883 GCA_009830355.1 Cherax destructor
GGGGCTGGGTTTGATTAGTGTCGTGAGTACAGGAGTAAATTCTTAGGTAGTGGTTTTGATAAGGACCTGCCTTGTATGGGCCAGTAGGCCTTCTGCAGTGTTCCTCCATTCTTATGTTCTTATTACTAGGATTTATTTCAAGAAGTATAAGCAACAGAAGTCCAAAAGTTATTTTACAACTCTATACATCACTAGTGAGACCTCATTTGGATTATGCAGCTCAGTTTTGGTCTCCTTACTACAGGATGGATATAGATTCATTGGAGAACATACAAAGAAGAATGACTAAAATGATTTACAGTATAAGAAATCTCCCGTATGAAGATAGACTTAGAGCATTGAATCTCCACTCTCTGGAGAGACGTAGAATGGGGGGAAAATATCATCGAGGTGTACAAGTGGATGATGGGCATAAACAAAGGAGATATTAATAAAATACTGAGGATATCGAACCAAGTAAGAACCAGAAATAACGGATTTAAATTGGATAAATTTAGATTTAGAAAGGACATAGGCAAGTACTGGTTTTCGAACAGAGTTGTAGATGCGTGGAACAATCTTCCGAGTAGGGTGATAGAGGCTAGGACCTTGGGTGGCTTTAAAAAGAGATTGGACAAATATATGAGTGGGAGGGGCTGGGTTTGATTAGTGTCGTGAGTACAGGAGTAAATTCTTAGGTAGTGGTGGTTTTGATAAGGACGTGCCTTGTATGGGCCAGTAGGCCTTCTGCAGTGTTCCTCCATTCTTATGTTCTTATGTTCAAATATCTTTTAGGGCAGAAGAAAGGAATTTATAGGCGTATCAAAAGAGGTGAGGGTCATCTTATGAATCAGTATATTGACATTAAGAGGGACGTTAAAAGGGGATAAGAAAAGCTAAACGGGACTACGAAATTAAAGTTGCTAGGGATTCGAAAACTAACCCAAAGAGTTTTTTCCAGGTGTATAGAACAAAAGTTAGAGATAAGATAGGTCCCCTTAAAAATAATTATGGGTATCTTACTGACAAAGAGAATGAAATGTGCTGTATTTTTAATAATTATTTTCTCTCGGTTTTCACTCAGGAAGACACTAATAATATCCCAAGAATTAGGTATTTTAGTGGGCCTGAAGAAGATAAATTATGTAGTATCACAGTCACTAGCGAAATGGTTATCAAACAGATAGACCGTTTGAAGCAAAATAAATCGCCAGGCCCTGATGAGCTTTTTTCAAGGGTTCTTAAGGAATGCAAAATGGAACTCTGTGAACCCTTAACGAACATTTTTAACCTATCTCTTCAAACAGGTGTAGTGTCTGATACGTGGAAGATGGCTAATATAATTCCTATTTTTAAAGCAGCGGACAAGTCGTTACCATCAAATTACCGCCCAATAAGTCTAACATCAATTGTAGGCAAATTATTAGAGTCGATTATAGCTGATAACATAAGAAGCCATCTCGATAGGCATAATTTGATTAATGATACTCAATATGGATTCACCAGGGGCCGTTCCTGCCTAACTAATTTATTAACTTTTTTCAGTAAGGCTTTTGAGGCAGTTGATCATGATAAAGAATTCGATATTGTTTATTTGGATTTTAGTAAGGCTTTTGATAGAGTACCACATCAGAGACTGTTAAAGAAAGTGGCTGCTCACGGCATGGATCGAGTCATGGCTCACCAATAGGAAGCAGAGGGTGTTCATAAATGGGATTAAATCGGAGTGGGGATCTGTAACAAGTGGCGTTCCACAGGGATCGGTTTTGGGCCCGTTGTTGTTTATAATATATATAAATGACCTTGACGAGGGAATTACTAGTGATATGAGCAAATTCGCTGATGACAGGAAGATAGGTAGGATAATCGATTCAGACGTAGATGTCACGGAACTTCAGGAGGATTTAGGCCAACAGGCCTGCTGCAGTGTTCCTCCTTTCTTATGTTCTTATGTTAATATATATCAATGACCTTGATGAGGGAATTACTAGTGATATGAGCAAATTCGCCGACGACACGAAGATAGGTAGGATAATTGATTCAAACATAGATGTCATAGAACTTCAGGAAGATTTAGACAAACTTAATTCGTGGTCAGAAAAGTGGCAGATGCAGTTCAATGTAGATAAATGCAAGGTTCTGAAGCTCGGGAGTGTCCATAACCCAAGCACTTATAAGTTAAATAACGTAGAACTTAGCCATACAGATTGTGAGAAGGACTTGGGGGTGATGGTAAGCAGCAACCTTAAACCAAGACAGCAATGCCTAAGCGTACGTAATAAGGCAAATAGATTACTGGGATTTATATCAAGAAGTGTTAGCAACAGAAGTCCAGAGGTTATATTACAGCTTTATACATCATTAGTAAGGCCTCACCTAGATTACGCAGCTCAGTTCTGGTCTCCATATTACAGAATGGACATAAATTCGTTAGAAAACATTCAGCGTAGAATGACTAAATTAATACATAGCATTAGAAATCTTCCTTACGAAGAAAGATTGAAGACCCTAAAATTACATTCACTTGTAAGACGTAGAATGAGGGAGACATGATCGAGGTATACAAGTGGAAAATGGGTATTAACAAAGGGGATATAAATAAGGTCTTGAGGATATCTCTCCAAGAGAGAACCCGCAATAATGGATTCAAGTTAGATAAGTTTAGATTTAGAAAGGATATAGGAAAGTATTGGTTTGGAAATAGGGTAGTTGATGAGTGGAACAGTCTGCCTAGTAGGGTTATTGAAGCTAGGACCTTGGGTAGTTTCAAATTTAGGTTGGATAAATTCATGAGTGAGAGGGTTGGATTTGAGTGGGACTCGCGCATGATGGGTAGAATTGTCAAAGCTTATTTCTTGGGTAGCATTGAAAATTGGGTTGAGCAAATGTTCTGTTAGTGGGACGGATTGTGAAGGACCTGCCTAGTATGGGCCAACAGGCCTGCTGCAGTGTTCCTCCTTTCTTATGTTCTTATGTTCTTATAAGAACATAAGAAGAACATAAGAAAGGAGGAACACTGCAACAGGCCTACTGGCTATACTTGGCGGTCCATGTCAAAACCAACCTACCAACAAAATATTTGTCCAACCCATCCCCATCAAGCAACAAGCCCCGAAACTCCCCTCCCCAACCATTGTGCAAGTCCGTTCAAATCCAACCCTTCTAACTCACAAGAAAACAGAAATAATGAACACTGCAGCAAGCCAACTGGTCCACGCTAGGCAAGTCCCCCTAAAACCCAAAACCAATCCCAAAAACAAAAACTCCTACCCAACCCACCTACTCCATCCATGGAATATGCTTTGATAATCAGGGCACTATAAAATAGGGTACGGAAGGAGCTGAAGCACCTGGTCCATCACCAGGGCGTTGAAGGAGCTGAAGCACCTGGTCCATCACCAAGGTATTAAAGGAGCCGAAGCACCTGGTCCATCACCAGGGTACTGAGGGAGCCGAAGCACCTGGTCCATCACCAGGGTACTGAGGGAGCCGAAGCACCTGGTCCATCACCAGGGCGTTGAAGGAGCTGATCACCAGCTTAATAATGTTGAACTCAGCCGTACAGAATGCGAAAAGGATTTGGGGGTTATGGTAAGCAGCAACCTCAAACCAAGTCAGCAATGCCTAAGCGTAAGAAATAAAGCAAATAGATTACTGGGATTTATATCAAGAAGTGTAAGCAACAGAAGTCCAGCGGTTATATTACAGCTTTATACATCATTAGTAAGGCCTCACCTAGATTATGCAGCTCAGTTCTGGTCTCCATTTTACAGAATGGATATAAATTCGTTAGAAAACATTCAGCGACGAATGACAAAGTTAATTCATAGCATTAGAAATCTTCCGTATGAAGAAAGATTGAAGACCCTTAAATTACATTCACTTGTAAGACGAAGAATGAGGGGAGACATGATCGAGGTATATAAGTGGAAGATGGGTATTAATAAGGGGGATATAAATAAGGTCTTGAGGATATCTCTCGAAGAGAGAACCCGCAATAATGGATTCAAATTGGATAAGTTTAGATTTAGAAAGGATATAGGAAAATATTGGTTTGGAAATAGGGTAGTTGATGAGTGGAACAGTCTGCCTAGTAGGGTCATTGAAGCTAGGACCTTGGGTAGTTTCAAACTTAGGTTGGATAAATTCATGAGTGAGAGGGGTTGGATTTGAGTGGGACTCGCACTTGAGTTAATAGAATCTTCAAAGCTTATTTCTTGGGTAGAATTGAAAATTAGGTTGGGCAATTATTCTGTTAGTGGGATGGATTGTGAAGGACCTGCCTAGTATGGGCCAACAGGCCTGCTGCACTGTTCCTCCTTTCTTATGTTCTTATGTTCTTATTAGGAGAAGTTGGTCTTAGAACAAAAAACTTTGTCCATTGAGTAGTGTGAAACAAAGAGCTTAAGGGGAGTGCGTGACGAGCTGGTCGTTTCTGAGATGGACGAGAAGGAAGTGTCGAATCGTCATGTAAGGGTCGTGGTCGTTTGTGTGCGGGACCCGGGGTGGTCCGACGTGTGACGGGCGGGCAATTCGAAAATTGCTGCACCGTTAAGGGAGAAGCCGGAATCAAGGTCAGAGAATAGCGAAGGTCAGACGTATCGAAAGGGCCAGTCGGATCCCCGGTACCTGAAGCAGGTGACGAACCGGCACCAGCAAGAGGTACAGGGGTATTTGGGTTGTCTGAAGAGTTGTCCATTAACGAGGTAGGGTCAGAACTAGGTGCGGTATCAAGGGGCCCGGGAGAAGGTTCACAGATTAGGGCATCCATGGTTAGGTTACTTCTTTCTTTTTGTTTTTAAGAAAAAAAAAGAAAGAAGAAAATAAAATAAAAATAAAAAAAAGAATAAAAAAAGGGGGGAACGTGGAGGAATAGCCCCTAGGAGGAATAAAGAACATAAGAACATAAGAATGGAGGAACACTGCAGAAGGCCTACTGGCCCATACAAGGCAGGTCCTTATCAAAACCACCACTACCTAAAAATTTATTCCCGTACTCACGACACAAATCAAACCCAGCCCCTCCCACTCATATATTTGTCCAATCTCTTTTTAAAGCCACCCAAGGTCCTAGCCTCTATCACAGTACTCGGAAGATTGTTCCACGCATTTACAACTCTGTTCGAAAACCAGTACTTGCCTATGTCCTTTCTAAATCTAAATTTATCCAATTTAAATCCGTTATTTCTCGTTCTTACTTGGTTCGATATCCTCAGTATTTTATTAATATCTCCTTTGTTTATGCCCATCATCCACTTGTACACCTCGATGATATCTCCCCTCATTCTACGTCTCTCCAGAGAGTGGAGATTCAACGCTCTAAGTCTATCTTCATACGGGAGATTTCTTATACTGTAAATCATTTTAGTCATTCTTCTTTGTATGTTCTCCAATGAATCTATATCCATCCTGTAGTAAGGAGACCAAAACTGAGCTGCATAATCCAAATGAGGTCTCACTAGTGATGTATAGAGCTGTAAAATAACTTTTGGACTTCTGTTGCTTATACTGGACTTCTGTTGCTTATACTGGAAAGGGGCGTAAATCCCCCTCCGCCCCCAAGAGGACGCCAACACCGCAAGTAGTGCAGATGCTGCATGGAACCCGTGCCATACCCTACCCTTCATGCCAGTAAACCAGCAATCCAGGATAGCAACCTCACATCCACCGAGCCATCTCGGCGGACAAGAGAGGGCGGCCGGATATCCGCCACAAAGCATACCGCCTTCGGCCACCACCCCCGGAATCCGAAAGGTGGCTTCCAGAGATACACCCGTCGCCCGAAAGACACCCAAGGCCACCCCCCGGAAGACCGGAGATGGATCGGGACATCCTCAGGCGATCCAGATTCCACGGAAAACTACACCACCGCCAAGAACCTCAACGGAATGGAATTGGACCACGGTACCCTTCCCCCTACCTAGGAACTAGTATGCCTGTGGAGAGAAGCTCCCAGTGTAAAAATGTGAAGGAAATAAGGGAGGGATGAGGAGGAGGAGGAGGAGGAAAGGGAAAAGGGAGGATGGAGACTCCAGCAGGACAATAAGAATATCGTAAAGTATCACAGAAAGGGTATATCAGCAACAAGAGGTTTCGATCCAGCATAGGAGATATTATCATTTTGGGAATTATCTCTTAAGATTGCATATACAATACACTGTAGAATTATTTTGTTTAAGATATGTCATTCCCAGAGCGAGGCTCAAAACAAAAGAAAGAGAAGGGAAAGAGGAATATGGACATAATAAAGTATATCTAATTGAATACATCAGTAGATAATAATGTGGAGTCGTTAAAAGATTAAGAATATATAATCTCGGTAGCATAGTGACTATTGTTCCTTCTGTTCCTGCTTTGCTTTCGTTAAAATTAAAAAGAAAAAAGTTGCAATTCTATTATAAATGATAGTTACATTGGTATATAGATGAATATTCACATGAACGTGAATATGTAAACAAACGTGTTTATGTATGTGTGTGTGTATGCGCCGAATAGGTAAAACTTGCGAGTGAGGCTTAAATAGCAACTCTCTTCTTGCCGAATAAGGCAAGTGAAAATTTGTGAATTCAATAATTTCGCAAAAATCATTCTGAACCTAACGAAAAACATATTTCATCGTGTTTGTAATTTATTAAATTATTGTAAACTTATCTAAAATATATTTAGTTGGATTAGGCTAAATTAAATTGAGCTTGTTTTAATAAGGTTAGGTAAGTTCTCTAAGATTCTTTAAGTACAAAATTATTATTTTTTACATTAACGTAAATGAAAAATATATATATTTAAACGTATAAGAGAAAATTTTAGACAAGTTTTACCTATACGGCATGACATAAAGTTTCCGTCTACCTGAGATCAGTGTCTGTGAATATTTCGCCTGTTCTGTGAATTCTAAATATTGGAAAAATCTCTCGTCGGTTGATGCATGCAGGGGATGAGATGAAAAGCTTAAGAACATAAGAACATAAGAAAGGAGGAACACTGCAGCAGGCCTGTTGGCCCATACTAGGCAGGTCCTTCACAATCCGTCCCACTAACAGAATATTTGCTCAACCCAATTTTCAATGCTACCCAAGAAATAAGCTTTGACAATTCTACCCACTCATGCGCGAGTCCCACTCAAATCCAACCCCTCTCACTCATGAATTTATCCAACCTAAATTTGAAACTACCCAAGGTCCTAGCTTCAATAACCCTACTAGGCAGACTGTTCCACTCATCAACTACCCTATTTCCAAACCAATACTTTCCTATATCCTTTCTAAATCTAAACTTATCTAACTTGAATCCATTATTGCGGGTTCTCTCTTGGAGATATCCTCAAGACCTTATTTATATCCCCTTTGTTAATACCCATTTTCCACTTGTATACCTCGATCATGTCTCCCCTCATTCTACGTCTTACAAGTGAATGTAATTTAAGGGTCTTCAATCTTTCTTCGTAAGGAAGATTTCTAATGCTATGTATTAATTTAGTCATTCTACGCTGAATGTTTTCTAACGAATTTATGTCCATTCTGTAATATGGAGACCAAAACTGAGCTGCGTAATCTAGGTGAGGCCTTACTAATGATGTATAAAGCTGTAATATAACCGCTGGACTTCTGTTGCTAACACTTCTTGATATAAATCCCAGTAATCTATTTGCCTTATTACGTACGCTTAGGCATTGCTGTCTTGGTTTAAGGTTGCTGCTTACCATCACCCCCAAGTCCTTCTCGCAATCTGTATGGCTAAGTTCTATGTTATTTAACACCACCTGCCTGAAGGCTGGCTGCCTTGGACCAAAACGTCTAGCGTAAGCTCAGCGCAAAGGTATTGGACCAGGTATCTCCAGGTATACCTGGAGATTCCTGGAGAGGTGTTTCGGGGTCAACGCCCCCCGAGGCTCGGTCTGAGGCCAGGCCTCGTGGTGGATCAGGGTCTGATCAACCAAGCTCTTACTGCTGGTTGCACGCAACTGACGTACGAGCCACAGCCTGGCTGGTCAGGTTCTGACTTTAGGTGCCTGCCCAGTGCCTTTTTGAAGACAGCCAGTGGTATATTGGTAATCCCCCTTATGATGCTGGGAGGCAGTTGAACAGTCTTGGGCCCTGGACACTTACTGTGTTGTCTCTGTGTACTCGTGGCACCCCTGCTATTCGTTGGGGAAATGTTGCATCTTCTGCTGAGACTTTTGCTTTCATAGGGAGTAATTTTCATGTGCAAGTTTGGTACTAATCCCTCTAGGATTTTCCAAGTGTATATTATTATGTATCTCTCTCGCCTGCATTCCAAAGAATACAAATCAAGGGACTTCAACCGTTCTCAGTAATTTAGGTGCCTTATTCAACTTACCAGTGCCGTGAAAGTTCTTTGTACACTCTCTAGGTCAGCAATTTCACCTGGCTTGAAAAGGTAAGTTAGTGTACAGCAGTATTCATTCGTGGAGAAAACAAGCGATTTGAAGAGAATCATCATGGCCTTAACGTCCCTAGTTTTGAAGGTTCTCATTATCCATCATATCATTTTCCTAGCAGATGCGGTAGATACATTGTCCTTTACATTATCACTCCCAGGTCCTTCACATTACTTTTTTGCTCTATTGTATGGTTAGAATTTGTTGTATACCCTGATACAGCTTTAATTTCCTCTAGTTTTCCATATCTGAGTAGTTGAAATTCTCTTCATTGAAGATAAGGAAGACACGGAGCTATTTCTTACATCTCTATGTCAGATATGAGGAATAGGATGGGAGCGAGTACTGTGCCTTGTGGAACAGAGTTTTTCATTGTTGCTGCCTCAGACTTTACTCTGTTTACTATTACTCTTTGTGTTATATTTGTCAAGAAGTTATAGATCCACCTACCAACTTTTCATGTTAATCCTTTATCACGCATTTTGTGTGCTATTACACCATGGTCACACTTGTCGAAAGTCTGTATATACTACATCTGTATTTTGTTTATCCTCTACAGCATCCAGGACCTTGTCATAGTGGTCCAGTAGTTGGGACAGGCAGGAGCGACCTGCTCTAAACCCGTGTTACCCTGGGTTGTGTAATTGATGAACTAGGTGGTTGGCAATCTTGCTTCTTAGAACCCTTTCAAAGATTTTTATGAATGGGATGTTAGTGCTATCGGTCTGTAGTCTTTGCAATTGCTTTACTTTCCCCCTTGTTTTTAGTGAGTGTGGGATGACCCTTGTGTCCATGCTCCCTCTCCATAGAAAGCTGAAGGCACGTGACAGGGGTTTCTTGCAATTCTTGATGAACACGTAGTTCCATGAGTCTGGACCTGGAACAGAGTGCATGGGCATGTCATTTATTACCATTTCAAATTCATGTAGTGTTAGTATAATATCAGAGAGTTTTGAGATGACCAAATTTTGGGTCTCATAAAGAATTCTTTTGGATTGTCGACCCTTAGTCTGGGCAGCGGCTCGCTGAACACTGACTCGTATTGGGACTTAGGTATCTCACTCATTTCTTGGCTGTCATCTGTGTATGTCCCATCTCGCCTAAGCAGGGGCATAATACTGGGTGTTTTTTTTTTCTTTAGATTTGCCATAAGAGAAGTATTTTTTTTTCAATTTCCTTTATGGCTTTTAGTTCTTCCTGCGATTCTTGTCTTCTGTAAGATTCCTTCAGCTTAAGTTCGATATTTGTTATTCATTGAACAGTGCCTCCCTTCATATTTCAGATATTTTGACCCATCTCAGCAGCTCTGTGATTCTTCGCCTTCGTCTGTATAGGAAGCGTCTCTCTCTTTCTAGTTTACATGTCTTTCTTTTTTTTAATTGAATGTGCTTTGAGCATATATCAAGAACCACAGTTTATTTTTTCTAGGCAAAGGTTCGGATCCGTGTTTAGGATATCTTCCCAGCTTGTTTCATTTAGGACATGGTTGACTTGTTCCCATTGTATGTTTTTGTTATTGAAGAGACCCTCATGACTGATCACATTTTGCTGGTCAGGAGCCCTGTGCATACATGTCTGTACCTCTATTATGTTGTGATCTGAGTGTATTGGCTTTGATACGGTTATATTACGTATCAGATCGTCGTTGTTAGTGAAGATGAGGTCCAGCATATTTTCTAGTCTTGTTGACTCTAATATTTGCTGGTTTTTGGTGAATTTGGTACAGAGATTTAATAGCTTGTGTGTGTGTGAATTTTTATCTGAGCTGCCTCCTGGGGTGATATCTGCTAAAATATTATTTGCTACACTCCTCCATTTTAGGTGTCTCAAGTTGAAATCTCCCAGTAGCAAGATGTTTGGGGCAGGAGTTGGGAGATTTTCCAGACAATGGTCAATTTTCAAAAGTTGTTCCTGGAACTGCTGGGAAATTGAATCTGGAGGCTTGTATACAATCACAATGACAAGGTTTTTGTTTTCAATCTTTACCTCCAAAACTTCAACTACATCATCCATATTTCGTTGTCAAAATGATCCTTTATGTGGGTCTCTGTGAAAGCTGCAAACATTGCATTTGACTCCGTGAGCAGTCCCTTGATGTAAGGAATTTTGTTGTTTGTTGATGGCTTTAGACCCTGTATGTCTACAAAGACAAATGTAGTTATATTGGTGGAATTTAGGCGGATTTTATTTGCTGGCTCTAATATCTGTTGTTCTGGAGTGGAGGCCAATGACTGTGCCTCTGCTCCACAAGTGTTTTCAGTTGTCTTTTTTTCTTCCTGGCAGTAAAATTTTTTTTTCTCTGGAGAGGTTATGGGTGGCAGGACATTCCTTCCAGAGAAAATTGAATGATATTCCTTGCATAGAAAATGGCAGGACATTCCTTGCATAGAAAATGGCAGGACATTCCTTGCTTAGAAAATGGCAGGACATTCCTTGCATAGAAAATGGCAGGACATTCCTTGCTTAGAAAATGGCAGGACATTCCTTTGTTTTCCATAGTCTGGCTGGTCTGTGTCTTGTCCTCTTTGATGATGTGCCTGGCAGAATACGCTGTAGCATTTTCGTTCATGGAGTGACGAGTGACTCATTTCAAGGTGAAATAAGTTACAGGAAGGGGATTTGCACCCTCCTTTTGTCATGTGGGTACGGCGTTTTTAAGGATGGTCAAAGGTGCATGTCCCACCTGTTTTTCCAGATATACCGTGCCTGCAGATAACCAAGGCATAGAATTTGCATAGATTGGAATTTTGTTTGCCTGGATTTTTTTGTGGCTGCATTCCCTGCTCGTGCATTTTTTCTGTTTCCCCACTACCTACCGCCCCTGTATGGACATCAGTGCTTCACTAGTTTTTACTGGTAATGTGTCAACACTATTTCCTGAGGCATCTTTCCCTTTTGTTCCGACTTCAGCAGTATCGCTAATTTGTATCTCTGTAAACTGAATAGCTTTGTCATTACCTGTTTTATCACCAGGGCCACTATCTCTATTTAGTCTACCTGGAGAGAATTCCAGGGGTCAACGCCCCCGCGGCCCGGTCCGTGACCAGGCCTCCTGTTGGACCAGAGCCTGATCAACCAGGCTGTTACTGCTGGCCGCACGCAGTCCAACGTACGAACCACAGCCCGGCTGATCAGGTACCGACTTGAGGTGCCCGTCCAGTGCCTGCTTGAAGACAGCCAGGGGCTTGTTGGTAATCCCCCTGATGTATGCTGGGAGGCAGTTGAACAATCTTGGGCCCCTGACACTTATTGTGTTGTCCCTCAACGTGCTAGTGGCACCCCTGCCTTTGGCACCCCTGCTCTTCATTGGGGGGATGTTACATCGCCTGCCGAGTCTTTTGCTTTCGTAGGGAGTGATTTTTGTGTGCAAGTTTGGTACTAAGCCCTCGAGAATTTTCCATGTGTATATAATAATGTATCTCTCCCGCCTGCGTTCTAGAGAGTACAGGTTTAGGAACTTCAAGCGTTCCCAGTAGTTGAGGTGGTTTATCGCACTTATGCGTGCGGTGAAGGTTCTCTGCACATTTTCAAGGTCAGCAATTTCACCCGCCTTGAAAGGTGCAGTTAGTGTGCAGCAGTATTCCAGCCTAGATAGAACAAGCGATCTGTAAAGTGTCAACATGGGCTTAGCATCCCTGGTTTTGAAGGTTCTCATTATCCATCCTGTCATTTTTCGAGCAGATGCAATTGCTACATTGTTATGATCACTCCCAGGTCTTTGACATTAGTTTTTCGCTCTATTGTGTGGTTGGAATTAGTTTTGTACTCCGATGAGATTTTAATTTCTTCACGTTTTCCGTATCTGAGTAATTGAAATTTCTCATCATTGAACTTCATAATGTTTTCTGCAGCCCATTTAAAGATTTGGTTTATGTCTGCTTGGAGTCTTGCAGTGTCTTCAATGGTGGACACTGTCATACAGATTCGGGTGTCATCTGCAAAGGAAGACACAGCACTGTGACTTATATCCCTGTCAATGTCTGATATGAGGATGAGGAATAGGATGGGAACAAGTACTGTGCCTTGTGGAACAGAGCTTTTCACAGTAGCTGCCTCAGTCTTTACTCTGTTGACTACTACTCTTTGTGTTCTACGTGTTAGGAAATTATAGATCCATCTACCAACTTTTCCTGTTATTCCTTTATCACGCATTTTGTGTGCTATTACACCATGGTCACACTTGTCAAAGGCTTTTGCAAAATCTGTGTATATAACATCTGCATTCTGTTTATCTTCTAGAGGATCCAGGACCCTGTCGTAGTGGTCCAGTAGTTGGGACAGACAGGAGCGGCCTGCTCTAAACCCATGCTGTCCTGGGTTGTGCAATTGATGGGTATCAAGATGGGTGGCGATCTTGCTTCTTAGAACCCTTTCAAAGATTTTTATGATATGGGACGTTAGCGCAATTGGTCTGTAGTTCTTTGCTATTGCTTTACTGCCCCCTTTGTGGAGAGGGGCTATGTCTGTTGTTTTTAGTAGCTGCGGGACGATCCCAGTGTCCATGCTCCCTCTCCATAGGATGTTAAAAGCATGTGATAGGGGCTTCTTGCAGTTCTTGATGAACACGGAGTTCCATGAGTCTGGGCCTGGAGCGGAGTGCATGGGCATGTCATTTATTACCTTTTCGAAGTCATTTGGCGTCGTGATGATGTCAGAAAGGCATGCATCTGTCAAGTTCTGTAGCACTCTCATGACAAAATCATTTAGGTTTTCGATTTTCAGTCTGGTTAGTGGCTCGCTAAAGACTGAGTCATACTGGGATTTAAGTAACTCACTCATTTCCTTGCTGTCATCTGTGTAGGACCCATCCGGTTTAAGTAGGGGCCCAATACTGGTTGTTGTTCTCGACTTTGATTTTGCATAGGAAAATAAATACTTAGGGTTTCTTTCAATTTCATTTATGGCTCTTAGTTCTTCCCGTGTCTCTTGATTCCTATAAGATTCCTTTAGTTTTAATTCGATGTTTGCTATTTCTCTGACTAGTGTCTACCTACGTATTTCAGAGATATTGGCCTCCTGTAGCCGCTCCGTTATTCTGTGCCTTCGCCTGTATAGGAGCGCCTCTCTCTTCTAGTTTGCATCTTCTCCTCCTTTTCCTTAAGGGAATTTGCCTTGAGCAAACCTCAAGTACCACAGAGTTAATTTGTTCTAGACATAGGTTGGGATCCGTGATGCTTAGGCAATCTTCCCAGTTTATATCATTTAGGACTTGGTTTACTTGGTCCCACCTTATGTTTTTGTTATTGAAGTTGAATTTGGAGAAAGCTCCCTCACAGCTGATCACATTTTGTTGATCTGGGGCTCCCCGCATGCATGTCTGGACCTCTATTATGTTGTGATCTGAGTATATTGTTTTTGATATGATGACATTTCGTATCAGATCATCATTGTTGGTGAAGATGAGGTCCAGCGTATTCTCTAATCTTGTGGGCTCTACTATTTGCTGGTTTAAGGTGAACTTGGTGCAGAGATTTAAAAGTTCATGCAAGTAGCAAGATGTTGGGGGCAGGAGCTGGAAGATTTTCCAGACAGTGGTCAAATTTCAGAAGCTGTTCCTGGAATTGTTGGGACGTTGCATCCGGGGGCTTGTAGACAACCACGATGACCAGGTTTTGATTCTCGACTTTTAATGGTAATACTTCAACTACATCATTTAAGGCATTTAGTAGTTCTGAACATATAAGTGACTCTGTGATATACAGGCCATCCCCCCCTTTTTGCCTGTTCACTCTGTCACACCTGTATAGGTTGTAGCCCGGGATCCATATTTCATTGTCCAAGTGATCTCTTATGTGGGTCTCTGTGAAAGCCGCAAACATAGCATTTGTCTCTGTAAGCAGTCCACGAATGTAAGGTACCTTGTTGTTTGTTGCTGGCTTTAGACCCTGTATATTAGCAAAGATGAATGTAGTTGGATTGGTGGTATTGGTGGTATGGGGGGTCTTTTTCCTGGCTCTAATATCTGTTGTAATGGAGTGGAGGCCACTGACTGTGATTCCACTCCAGAAATGATTGCAGTTGGTGTACAATTTCTGTCATTTCCTGCCAGCTTTTTTCCTTCCTGGCACTAAAAACCTCTCTCCGGAGTGGCTGTGGCTACCCTGATTTTGCCATGGTCTGGATGTTCTGTGTCGCCTCGTACCCTTTAGGTGGTATGCCTGGCAATATAAGTTATAGCACTGTCTTTCCTGAATTGATGTGTGGCACATTTCAGGGTGAAAAAACTTACAGGACGGGAGGTTGCATTTGCCTGTTTTCATATGGGAACGGCATTTTCTGGGGTGATCATAATTGCATGTCCCATCTGATTTCCCAGATTTGCCATGCCTGCAGATACCAAGTGCATAATATTCACATAGGCCTGGTTTCCGTTTGCCCTGTCCTTTAGGAAAACACTAGCACCCTCTGGAGCACTGTCTTCCAAGACAGCCCCGTCCAACCCACCCATTCTATTTTCCCAGATGACATACCATGCTGACATGTCTTTCAAGAAGGACATATTATTGGTGTCCTTGTCTTTCAAGATAGATATAATTTCCTCATACAGGTGTATCTCGTTTGGGCAGACCCAAAAACATTTCTCTGATTTTATATCAAATGTGGTTGCTGGTTTAAAGTTCCTGCATGACCCATGGGACCATTTACAACAGAGATTGCATGCAATCCAGGCATGACGTTCATAACCGTTTCTGCAGACTACATGGTGGTAGAACACTGTGTACCTTGTTCCAATAATCGTAGTTCGAGTCTCCATTGAGATTAGTCTTTGTGAATATATATATATATATATATATTCACAAAGACTAATCTCAATGGATAACTCGATAGAACAAGGACACAGTGTTCTACCACCATGTAGTCTGCAGAAACGGTTATATATATATATATATATGTATGTGTGTGTGTGTGTGTGTGTCGTGACTAATAATCCGAACTCCCTTAAACAATTGAACTTTCCCATGTCGGTGTACAATGTTATGAGTACAATGGTAAGTGTATAATGTTAGGAGTATATTGTTAGATGTACAATGATAGGTGTATAGTATTAAGATGTGTATTAGGTGAAGTGCGTTACATTAGGTATCCAATATTAAGTATACAATGTTAAGTGAAGAATTATTTTATGTATGATGTTATGTGTACAATGATTTGTATACAAAGAAAGGTGTACAATGTTGAGTTTTAAAACTTATACAAATAATGTTAAATGTAGAATGTTATACGTACTTTGATAGGGATGCAATGAAAAGTACAATGTAAGTTGTACAACGTTAGTTGTGCAATGTTAGATGTACAATGTTTGGTGTATAATGTTATTTGTATATTGCTAGAAGTACAATGTTACAGTGTTACACTGATCATCATTTGTATAATGCATTAACTAATTATTAATGATTATTATTATGGTGGAGGGCTAAACCTGTTGGGGGTCATACAGCTCTTTGGGAATGAGAGGTAATAAGAGTTGATCCAATGAACGAGAAGAGATGAAGTTTCTTGAGTGAAGATGACATCACAGACCTGAAGTCATCTCCCATGTAGGAATAAACATTGTTAATGTGACCTCACCTGTATGACTGGTAGGAGGTGTTTACCGGCCATGGTGCTAGATGGTATGATCACTGGACAAGTAGATGACCGGACGTCATACATTACCACGGTACCGTCACTCCAGCCAGCGGCCACCAGACTACCATGCTGTGGATGGTAACTTACTCTTATAATATAATATCTTTATATCTACAAGTACATGTACAAGGGATACAGGCCTAGCTGATATCAATGACATATTACTATATAGAAAACCCCTTGTTATGCTGAGCATTTTGGGCAAATTAGGTCAGTTTTGTCCCAGGATGCGACCCACACTAGTCGAGTAACACCAAGGTACCCACTTTACTGATGGATGAACATAGACAACCGATGTAAAGAAACTCCCAGTGTTTCTACCCTTGCCAGGAATTGAACCCGGACCCTCACCCTGTGAAGCGAGAGCTTTTGCCATCAGGCCACCGGTACCACCACTCCAGCACTTGGTCTCTTGAATACCATGATACGGATAGTATGTTACTGTGTTATACATGGTATGATATCACTCCTGCTACCCGCCACCAGACTCTGGTCTGGCTGGTATACTGAAGTGACTGAGTATAATGAAGCAATATACCATCCCCAGCATGTCTCGTTTAACGATGCAGTGGAAAATTTAATACACTAGCTGATGTCTTGTCCAGAAGTCATTGTATTTAGTTAGGATGTGTTAGGGACTTTGGGTAGAACCAGCCCTTTTTTTCCCCTAGTGGTGGTTTTTTTTTTAGTGGGGGGGTGCCCTGCTACCGACCGCAGGCACCTTGGACCTATGTTAGCCCTACCGTCGGCTGTCTCACTCTTAAGTTTAAAGCTGGACTTAAGTCTCGAGAAAAGTTTAGCTTTAACTAATGAGCGGGATGGTAGAGGGGAAAGGCGGTCCCATTATTATAATGTGCCATGGTGGCACTCTACCCATTTGAGGTGGAAGCCTAGTCCTGAGCCCTCTTGGGGTGGGGGTGTTGCATGCAAAGAGTATGTAACCTTTATTCGGAGCATGTTAAACACACCCACATAGGCTCCCCTCCAACCAGCGAACCATCGTTAAGGGTTTGGTGATGAGGGCCCCATCATCAAATCAACGACTCGGTTCAGCCAATTAAAATGCGAGTTTAACAATGACAAAGGTGACGTGGTTACCACTCGCAGTTTGTCATTGGAATTCCTGCATAGAGCTGGTTGTGGAAAGTTGTCTGTCTTTTGGCTGCTGTTTAGCCTAGACAACTGTGGCGTACACTAAACACTACTCCTTTGTATATAGTGTACATATGTGTAAATATCACTTTGTTATACTTGGTGAAGGAAAAGACAAAAGTCTTATATAATCACAATTACTTGGTGAAGGAAAAGATAAAAGTTTGGAATTAATCTAGCTGATTTTTGAAAGAAATACAATTTCAATACATCTTCTACTGTGTTTCTTTGCTCCAAGCTCCCTTTACACTCAGGTTAACAGGCCATTGAACCTGAGGTTGTAATAATGTGTAACACAATACATCATAGCAATATGACATCCTCAACACGGGAGTTTGAGATTCCCTTGCTTTGGATATGTTGCTAGGTTGTACATTACAATTGTATATTGGCATCATACTTCCATGCTGTGGGCTGTATATTGCTGTGTAATGCATTACAAGGTACCTGCCGTTTTCATGTGTATATTCCAAACAACTACCTGGAGTTTACCTGCAGAGGGTTTTGGGGGTCAACGCCCCCTCGGCTCGGTCTGAGACCAGGCCTCGTGGTGGATCAGAGTCTGATCAACCAGCCTGTTACTGCTTGCCGCACGCAAACTGACGTACGACCCACAGCCCGGTTGGTCAGGTACTGACTTTAGGTGCCTGTCCAGTTCCATCTTGACTACCAGGGGTCTATTGGTAATCCCCCTTATGTATGCTGGGAGGTAATTGAACAGTTTTGGACCCCGGACACTTATTGTGTGTTGTCTCTCAGTGTACTCGTGGCACCCCTGCTTTTCATTGGGTGAATGTTGCATCTCCTGCCGAGTCTTTTGCTTTCATAGGGAGTGATTTTCGTGTGCCAGTTTGGTACTAATCCCTCTAGGATTTTCCAAGTGTATATTATCATGTATCTCTCTCGCCTGCGCTCCAGGGAATACAGATTACGGGCCTTCAACCGTTCCAAGTAATTTAGGTGCCTTATCATACTTGTGCCATAAAAGTTCTTTGTACACTCTCAACGTCAGCAATTTTCCCTGCCTTGAAGGGAGCAGTGTCTCGTCCATTCCTTCCGTTTCCTCAAATCCCCATCGGTTTCTAATGAGCAGTGCAACCCCTTCTTCCCCTCTGCTCCTATCTTTCCTCTGGATCTGATAGCCGGGTGGGAAGATTGCGTCTGTTATTGTCTCGGCGAGTTCGTATACCAAACCTTCAACTTCTTCCATACCTCAGGTAGTTGCCCAGTTACAAGGGGTGTGTTGAAGATTGTGGTTAGTGGCACACACAGCATCTCTGCTCCCTCTCTAAGGACCCACGGGGAGATATCCGGTCCCATTGCCTTTGAGGTATCAAGGTCACTGAGAGCAGCTTCTTCACCTGCTCCTCAGTTGTGTGTATGTCATCCAACACTTGTTGGTATATTCCTTGTATATTCCTCTTCCCAGAGTCCTTCCTGTCTCCACTGTAAATACTTCCTTAAATCTCATGTTGAGCTCCTCACATACCTCTTGATATTTTCTTGTGAGTTCCCCACCTTCTTTCCTCAGCCTGATCACCTGGTCTTTGACTGTTGTCTTCCTCCTAATGTGACTATACAGCAGTTTCGGGTCTGACATGACTTTCCATGCTATGTCATTTTCGTACTGTCGCTGGGCCTCCCTCCTTATCTGTGCATACTCGTTTCTGGCTTTTCGACTAATCTCCTTATTTTCCTGGGTCCTTTGCCTTCTGTACTTTTTCCATTCTCTAGTGCACTTAGTCTTTGCCTCCCTACACCATCGGGTAAACCAAGGGCTCGTTCTGGTCTTCCCATTATTTCTGTTGCTCTTAGGAACAAACCTTTCCTCTGCCTCCTTGCATTTTGTTGTTACTTATTCCATCATTTCGTTTACTGACTTTCCTACCATTTCTCTGTCCCACTGAACCTCCTGCAGGAAGTTCCTCATACTCCTGTAGTCCCCCCTTTTATAGTTCGGCTTTTCCCATTCAACTCCTGCTGTTGCCCTCTCCACTTGTAGCTCTACTATGTATTCAAAGCTCAGAACCACGTGGTCACTAGACCCAGTCTTGCTGGTTCATCTTCCCCTCTCTCTCTGGTAGTGTCCCTGACATGTTGATACATGAGGTTTTCCAGTACCACATCCATCATCTTGGCTCTCCATGTTTCAGGATCCCCATGTGGCTCCAGGTTTTCCCAATCGATCTCCCTGTGGTTGAAGTCGCCCATAACCAGTAACTTTGCTCTACTTGAGTGAGCTCTTCTTGCCACCTCAGCCAGTGTGTCCACCATTGCTCTCTTCATATTCCTCTCTTGGCCTCCTGCAGTTCTGTGGTGGGTTATACATCACTGCAATGACTACCTTATGTTCCCCAGACTGAATTGTATCTACTATGTAATCCCTCTCTCCAATCTCGTCCATGCCTTCCATTTCCTCAAATCTCCATCGTTTTTTTACGAGCAGTGCAACCCCTCCTCTCCCTCTGCTCTTTCTATCTTTCCTCAGGATCTGATATCTCGGTGGGAAGATTGCATATGTTATTGTCTCAGTGAGTTTCGTTTCTGTGACTGCTATGATGTCTGGGGACTTCTCATTGATTCTTTCATTCCGCTCTTCATATTTATTCGTTATTCCATCTGCGTTCGTGTACCAAACCTTCAACTTTTCTAAAACTGTGGTCCTGTGGGAGAGCGGAAGCCCTGGCGGGGGCCTATGGGAGGTTGCAGTGGGGGGGGGTGGAGTTTGTGATGAGGAGAGTGGGGGCAGAGTGCCTGTAGGGGTGGAGGTTGTGATGTGGGGGTAGGGGACAGTGTGTGGGTGTTGGTTTAGATTGTTCAGTTGCCTTGTGTGTGTGTGTGTGTGTGTTAGTTACCATTTTGTCCTAGGCACATGTCGATTAGACACTAGGCAGGTTGTATATTTGTATGTGTACTCACCTAATTGTTTTTGCAGGGGTCGAGACTCAGCTCCTGACCCCGCCGCTTCACTGATCGCTACTGGGTCCCATCTCTCCTCGCTCCATGAGCTTTATCATTCCTCGTCTTAAAGCTATGTATGGTTCCTGCCTCCACTACATCACTTGCTAGACTATTCCACTTCCTGACTACTCTATGGCTGAAGAAATTCTTCCTAACATCCCTTTGACTCATCTGAGTCTTCAACTTCCAATTGTGACCCCTTGTTTCTGTGTCCCCTCTCTGGAACATCCTGTCTCTATCCAACTTGTCTATTCCCCGCAGCATTTTGTATGTCGTTATCATGTCTCCCCAAACCCTCCTGTCCTCCAGTGTTGTCAGGCCGATTTCCCTTAACCTTTCTTCGTAGGACATTCCCCTTAGCTCTGGAACTAACATCGTCGCAAACCTTAGAACTTTCTCAAATTTCTTGACGTGCTTGATCATGTACGGGTTCCAAACTGGTGCTGCATACTCTAGTATGGGCCTGACGTACACGGTGTACAGTGTCTTGAACGATTCCTTACTAAGGCATCGGAACACTATTCTCAGGTTTGCCAGTCGCTCGTATGCTGCAGCAGTTATCTGGTTGATGTGTGATTCCGGAGACGTGTTTGGTGTTATACTCACCCCAAGCTCGTTCTCCTTGAGCTAGGTTTGTGTGTGTACTCACCTAGCTTCGGGTCAGACTTGACTTTTGATGGTATGTCATCTTCGTATTGTCGCTGTGTGTGTGTGTGTGTTTGTACTCACCTATTTGTGGTTGCAGGTGTCGAGTCATAGCTCCTGGCCCCGCCTCTTCACTGATTGCTACTAGGTCCTCTCTCTCCTTGCTCCATGAGCTTTATCAAACCTCGTCTTAAAACTATGTATGGTTCCTGCCTCCACTACATCACTTTCTAGGCTATTCCATTTCCTGACAACTCTATGACTGAAGAAATACTTCCTAACATCTCTTTGACTCACAGGAGTCTTCAACTTCCAATTGTGACCCCTTGTTTCTGTGTCCCCTCTCTGGAACATCTTGTCTCTGTCCACATTATCTATTCCTCGCAGTATTTTATATGTCATTATCATGTCTTCCCTAACCCTCCTGTCCTCTAGTGTCGTCAGACCGATTTCCCTTAACCTTTCCTCGTAGGACAATCCCCTTACCTCTGGGACTAGTCTTGTTGCAAACCTTTGCACTTTCTCTAGTTTCTTGACGTGCTTGACCAGGTGTGTGTTCCAAACTGGTGCTGCATACTCCAGTATGGGCCTGACGTATATGGTGTACAGAGTCTTGAACGATTCCTTAGTGAGGTATTGGAACGCTATTCTTAGGTTTGCCAGCCGCTCGTATGCTGCAGCAGTTATCTGATTAATGTGTGCCTCAGGAGATGTGCTCGGTATTATACTCACCCCAAGATCTTTTTCCTTGAGTGAGGTTTGCAGTCTTTGGCCACCTAGACTATACTCTGTCTGCGGTCTTCTTTGCCCTTCCCCGACCTTCATGACATTACATTTGGCAGGGTTAAATTCAAGGAGCCAATTACTGAACCAGGCTTGTAGCCTTTCCAGGTCTTTTTTTAGTCCTGTCTGATCATCGACTGATTTAATTCTTCTCATTAACTTCACATCATCTGCAAACAGGGACACTTCTGAGTCTATCCCTTCCGTTATGTCATTCACATATACCAAAAACAGTACCGGTCCCAGGACTGACCCTTGTGGAACCCCACTCGTCACAGGTGCCCACTCTGACACCTCGTCACCTACCATGACTCGTTGTTGCCTCCCTGTCAGATATTCTCTGATCCATTGCAGTGCCTTTCCTGTTACGTGTGCCTGATCCTCTAGCTTTTGCATTAACCTCTTGTGAGGAACTGTGTCGAACGCCTTCTTGCACTCCAAGAAAATGCAGTCTATCCACCCCTCTCTCTCGTGTCTTACTTCTGTTACCTTGTCAAAAAACTCCAGTAGGTTTGTGACACAGGATTTTCCTTCCCTGAAACCGTGCTGGTTGTCGTTTATAAGCTTGTGTCTTTCTAGGTGCTCCACCACTCTCCTCCTGATGATCTTCTCCATGACTTTGCATACTATACACGTCAGTGACACAGGTCTGTAATTTAATGCCTCGTGTCTGTCTCCTTTCTTAAAAATTGGGACTACATTTGCCATCTTCCACACCTCAGGTAGTTGCCCAGTTTCAATGGATGTGTTGAAGATTTTTATTAGTGGCACACTCAACATCTTTTCTCCCTCTCTAAGGACTCACGGAGAAATGTTGTCAGGTCCCACCGCTTTTGAGGTATCGAGTTCACATAGCAGCTTCTTCACTTCCTCCTCGGTTGTGTGTATTTCATCCAGCAGTTGTTGGTATACCTCCCTATTCTGAATTCCTGGAGTCCTTCTTGTCTCCTCTGTAAAGACTTCTTTAAATCTCATGTTGAGCTCCTCACATACCTCTTGGTCATTTCTTGTGAACTCCCCACCTTCCTTCCTCAGCCTGAATACCTGGTCCTTGACTGTTGTCTTCCTCCTGATGTGGCTATACAACAGCTTCGGGTCAGACTTGACTTTTGATGCTATATCATTTTCGTATTGTCGCTGAGCCTCCCTTCTTATCTGTGCATATTCGTTTCTTGCTCTTCGGCTAATCTCTTTATGTTCCTGGGTCCTTTGTCTTCTGTAATTTTTCCATTCTCTAGTGCACTTAGTTTTTGCCTCCCTACACTTTTGGGTGAACCGAGGACTCGTTCTGGTCTTCCCATTACTTCTGTTTCCCATGTATAAACGTAAGTAAGTAAATTTATTTACTAACATGATTTATTACCTTTGAAACTTGTGAGTTCATCACCTTTGTACCTTGTTCAGCTATCAAAACTTTGGGGCCCTGTCTCTGGACCCATTATATACCTCTATAATCTGTAAATACCTTTGTAACTTGTCATGATTGTGACCAGATCTACCTGAGTTCATTACCTTTGTAACTTGCTCTGCTATCAAAACATTGAGGTCCAGTTCCTGGACCCATTATCTACCTCTGTAATCTTTTGACTACCGCCCACAGGATGGGTATGGGGTGCATAATAAAGATATTAAACTAAATTAAACTGAGCAACTTCTTCACCTCCTACTCAGTTGTGTGTATGTCATCCAACACTTGGTATATTCCTTGTTGGTGTCCCACTCTGTACTGTCTTCCCAGAGTCCTTCCTGCCTCCACTGTAAATACTTCCTTAAATCTCGTGTTGAGCTCCTCACATACCTCTTGATCGTTTCTTGTGAGTTCCCCACCTTCTTTCCTCAGCCTGATCACCTGGTCTTTGACTGTTGTCTTCCTCCTAATGTGACTATACAGCAGTTTCGGGTCAGACTTGACTTTCCATGCTATGTCATTTTCGTACTGTCGCTGAGCCTCCCTCCTTATCTGTGCATACTCGTTTCTGGCTCTACGACTAATCTCCTTATTTTCCTTGGTCCTTTGCCTTCTGTACTTTTTCCATTCTCCAGCGCACTTAGTCTTTGCCTTCTTGCACCTTTGGGTAAACCAAGGGCTCGATCTGGACTTCCCATTATTTCTGTTGCCCTTGGGAACAAACCTTTCCTCTGCTTCCTTGCATTTTGTTGTTACGTATTCCATCATTTCGTTTACTGACTTTCCTTCCATGTCTCTGTCCCACTGAACCTCCTGCAGGAAGTTCCTCATACCCGTTTAGTCCCCTCTTTTATAGTTTGTCTTTTTCCTTTTAACTCCTGTTGCCCTCTCCACTTGTAACTCTACTATGTACTCAAAGCTCAGAACCACATGGTCACTGGCTCCCAGGGGCCTCTCATATGTGATGTCCTCAATGTCTGAGTTGCTCAGGGTGAACACGAGGTCCAGACTTGCTGGTTCGTCCTCTCCTCTCACTCTGGTAGTGTCCCTGACATGTTGGTGCATAAGGTTTTCCAGTACCAAATCCATCATCTTGGCTCTCCATGTTTCTGGACCCTCATGTGGCTCCAGATTTTCCCAATCGATCTCCCTGTGGTTAAAGTGTGTGTGTATGTGTGTGTGTGTATGTGTGTGTGTGTGTGTGTGTGTGTGTGTACTCACCTATTTGTGGTTGCAGGGGTCGAGTCATAGCTCCTGGCCCCGCCTAGTGTGTGTGTGTGTGTGTGTGTGTGCAGCTGTCTTTTTGTAAATAAGGTAATATATGTCTGTAGTTGTGTATGGCACAGTGTGTGCATGGAGTTCTCTGTTGTGGAACACAAACTGTGTGTAGTTATCTTGCTGTAGCTGACAGAGTGAGTATGGAGTTACCTTGCTGTGGGCGTGAAGGGAGAGCACGCTCTGACACACTGATTCTCTGTCCTATTATGTGAGCACTGACCTTGGGGTGGAAGTTGAGGGAGAGCACGCCGCAGGGTGTGTGGAAGACTCTCTCAGGTGTTGCGGGATTCTTCAAGGTGTAGAGACACAGCATCCCACACCCCTCTGGACCACCTATGTCTCCTGGAAGTAGCCAAGCATATTTTCTCACCCGGTGCCAATAGATACAACGGAGTAATGAGCAAGAATGGAAATTGCCTGGCTTGGCCCAGTATATCTGTTGGAGTGCTGTTCTGCTTTTATGTTCTCACATGAACATTTTCATCAGCATGGTAAGGCTGCACCTGGGATTGTCGCCTTGTGTTATATTGTTCCACTCACAAGGATGAAAAGATTGTACTTGAATTACAAAAATAAGTTGGTTACAAATTTGAACTTAATTAAAGAATGGTAGCTCGTTTTCAAGTTTCTGAGCATTCGACCCTCTTCAAGGGGGGCTCATTGTAGTGGTGAAGAGTCTCTTGGTCTGAAGAATTGGACCTTTTGGTCTTCTTCCTCAGACCGAACCTAATTACCCCACAATCCTCCCTTCCCTATCCCATCCTCCACATTACCCCTTTTTTGTCCCTTTTCCTCCTCCCTCCCAACCCTCTCCCCACTTTCCCGTCCCGTTTGTGGCCTTTGGGGTCCTTCCCTCTGGCATTGTGGTTTCTAGGTGGGAGAGGCATGCTGGGGTTCATCCCACTCTGTGGGGTCCCTCAGGGGTGGTGTGGTTTGCCGTGGAATCTGAATTGTCAGAAAGTTCCCTGATCCCTTTCCGAATGTCCGAGAAGTGGACGGGGGTGCCCTTCCAATAATGGGTGTATCTCCGGAACCTGCCTGTCGATTCTGGGAGGTGGCAGCCGAAGGAGATATGCTTTGTGACGGGTTTCCGACCACCCTTTCTTTTGTCCGCTGGGGTGGCTCGATAGATGTGAGGCTGCTATCCCGGAGCACTGGTTTACTGGCTTGAAGTGTAGGATATGGCACGGGTTCCACGCTGCATCTTCACTGCCGGTGGGCTTGAGGCCCTTTCGGATGAGGGGATGAGCTTCCGGCCCTTCCATGCCTCCTAGTGACTGTCCCTCCGCTGTCCCTTTTTTTTCTTTTCTTCTTTCTTTTTTTCTCAAAATAACAAGAAAGGAGCTAACACAGAAGACGCACCTTTATTATGGAGTCTTTGCCTAGTGAAACCCTTCCTCCTCCCAGGCCCTTTTCTGATCCCACATTCTTTCGACTCTTCTCATACCCCTGTACCTTCTGCCGGTGACGCTTCGTCACCTGCTTCAGGTGCTGCGATGTCACCTTTTTCTTCTAGCACGCCTTTCACAATGTATCCGGCTTCCCCGAGTACGGTGTTACGGTTTTCAGATCGCCCACCTTCCTCGGGTCAGACCGCCCGCGGTACTACTCCTTAACGGCCTAGACAGCCTACTGACGACAGTTCGTCGATGACCGTTAAAAAATGATCTACTCGAAACTCACTACCTTTGTGTACCGGGCCAACAAGTACACAATGGACAAAATTCTTTTCTTTACAAACGACGTCTCAAACTGATTATCTTTCTGATCATGGAATTGGTAAAACACTTTTATGGCACATTGGCCAAAATATATCCTTCCACGCTCTTCAAAGCAGAGTGCGTGTCGTAACAGTACAGAATTCAGAACAAACTTTTGCTCTCTCCCGTATCACTTCCATAGATAACATACCAGTCACCATTCGTAAGCACGCTACTCTTAATTCTTGCAGTGGTATGGTCGTCTTACCATGTACCATTGTACAGAGTGATTTTTTGTCTTGCGGCAATGATATTTTGGAACAATTAACTCTTCAGAACCTCCCTGTTCTTAAGGTAGATACATTCTGCCCACTCGTAGGCGGAGGCGCTTCCCTAGTAACATCGCTCATTTCACCTTTGATTGCCATGAGCTTCCGTCCTCTGTATATATTGAAGGCCATCGCCTAGAGGTCTGTCAAGTAGTTCCCACTCCCCAACAGTGTCGTAATTGCTGGCGTTTTGGGCACCCTGCTAAACACTGCAGATCTGTGGTGGAATGCCCGGTCTGTGGTGCAGTGGATCATTCCAATACGTCTTGTAGTCAATTCCCTCTTGTCTCAATTGTAAGGAACCTCATCCTTCCTTTTCACGCCGTTGTCAGGTCTATCGTAATGAACGAGAGATCCATTATCTTAAGGAGCATGAGGGCCTTGCACTTTGGCTGTCTCTAAGCTCCACCTTCAAGGAAAACTTCCTCGTGTCTCATATACTCGGGTAGCCCAGAGACTTCCAACCTCGATGGCCCTCCCTCCTCCCATTCCCTCTGCGTCTGTGTCATCCAAGATCACCCCCAGTTTCTAATTCTTTTGCAGTTTTATCGTCTGACACTCCTACTTCAACAATACTTCCTGCTTCTCTTCTTCTACAATACCTCGCAGACTTACATTTTCTTCGCGTCCATCTCCTGTACAGTTGAATCTATCTTCTACCTCGGAGCCTAGTTCTCACCCCCTTTCCAGCTCTCACACGAAGGTGAAGGTTCACATCCCCGTCGTGTAGTCCTCTCTTCTCCTGTTCCCCCTCTCCTGTTACACTAAAAGTGCAAGACTATTATACCCCCTCCAACGCATCTCTCCAAGTTCATACTCCCCACCCCCCTCAGACCTCTTTGGTTGCCTCCATAGTTACTCTGACCTCTACTTGCAATGCCTCTCCTGTCTCTGATATCATGGCATCGTCGGCTTCCTTAACAGCTGAGACGTTAGACGCTATCTCTAGCTATACTGCGGAGACAACACCCTCAATGGACACCAACATGCCTCCTTCTACCCCTTCTCTTTTACGATCCTCGCAACAATCTCTTTCTCCACAACATTCTACTTCTTGCTTGCTTATACGCTTACTGTTGCCCCCACATGTTGACTTTACTGATCCTAAAATCCCATAGGTTTTATCGTTTCTTATTGTTACCATTTTTATTTCTGTACACAATGTTTTTTCTACAATGGAATATTCGTGGCCTTAGAGGCAATCGAGGAGAACTCCAAGTGTTGCTTTCCCAGCTGTCCCCAGTATGTGTTGGGTTACAAGAGCCCAAACTTCGTTCTGCTGTCATTCATTCCATTTCGGGATATGAGCTGTTACATTCTTCCGCTCCCTTACCTGACAAATCATTTAATGAAAGCACGTTTCTTGTGCGCGTTGATATACTGTATCAATAAGTTTTTGTTCGTTCCCTGCTGCATTATACTGCAGCTCGTATTTACACAGATGGTTCACAGTTTGCTCTCTTTATCTTTCTCCCTCCCTTGCATTCTGTATCTCTGATGTCGCGTTTTTAATTTCTTGTCTACCGCCGCCCATCTTGTTGGATAATTTTAACGCTCACCATCACCTGTGGGGAGGGTCCCACTGTGACTCTCATGGTGATCAGTTGGAGACTCTTCTCGC
>WNWK01026024.1:0-27880 GCA_009830355.1 Cherax destructor
ACCGCTCTTGTGGAGAGCCGCAGCAGGACACAATACGGCACCACCTCAGGGGCCCCTAACAATAACAACAAACAGTACGGCGATGGCCCAGCATGGCGTGTGGTCTCGCTCTTACACAAATACATTCGTGATGCAGATTACATGGTAAGCTTAAATATGTCGCCAGTAGCTATAGCTTTTCTGAGGACATATGCACCTTACATCACCTGTCCTGCAGCAGCAGTCATTAGATGTATTTTCTTCTGTTGCAGACATGTACCATGGATTTTGTGTTCAATAAAGCCTAGAAATGAGGCCTGTGTTTTTATCACAACAAGTACCTTAATAAGAGTGGCCTGGCTAATAATGGGCAAGTCAAGCGAAAGAGAGATTGTCTTTTTTGCCAGGGTTCTCATTTCTCTAAGAATTGTAATGCTTATGATTCATGGGATGCTAAGGTGGAAAGGTTGGAGGAACTTGACAGATGTATCAGATGTTTAGGCAGACATAATGTTAAGGTTTGTTATGCCAAACTGAATAATTGTTATCAATGCCACAAAGGAAGGCATCACATAGTAATATGTAAAGGTTTAAATAATAATGATAATCATAATACTGATGATGATAATAATGATGTTAACACTGACACAACAGTTACTAATGTAAAAAATGAAGATAATGTTAATGAGGATGGCATAGCTAAAGTAGCCTTACCCATGGTGAATGTAGAAATTAGGGATAAAAGGCATAAATTAAAAAAAATAACTGCATTACTGGACCAAAGATCACAATGCACATTCATAAAATGTATTGTCTTAATATGAAAGTGCAAACGGGAGATCCTACAAAATTAAAATTATCTGGCTTTCTGTCAGATAAAAGGGCCCAATTGTACGACACTGTGAATGTAAATGTCAGCCTGTACAATAATAATAATAATAAGAAGAAGAAGAAGAAGAAGAAGCAAGATCACCGCCCATCTAGATATCCATCAGTTACACAACCCAGGGCAGCATGGGTTTAGAGCAGGTCGCTCCTGTCTGTCCCAACTACTGGACCACTATGACAAGGTCCTGGATGCTCTAGAAGACAAACAAAATGCAGATGTAATATACACCGACTTTGCAAAAGCCGTTGACAAGACTAGTGAATTGCTCATTACTTTATAATTTGTTCATGATTGTAACCATGTATAAACGTAAGTAAGTAAATTTACTTACATGATTCATTACCTTTGTAACTTGTGAGTTCATTACCTTTGTAATTTGTGAGTTCATTACCTTTGTAACCTGCTCAGCAATCAAAACTTTGGGGTCCAGTCCCTGGACCCATTATGTACCTCTGTAATCTTTTGACTACCGCCCACACGATGGGTATGGGGTGCATAATAAAGATATTAAACTAATATTAAACTAACAAGTGTGACCATGGTGTAATAGTGCACAAAATGTGTGATAAAGGAATAACAGGAAAAGTTGGTAGATGGATCTATAATTTCCTAACAAACAGAACACAAAGAGTAGTAGTAAACATGTCGTGGATGGTCTTTTCATGGATTGGGTAATAACACAGACGTGATTAGGTTGATAACTTGCTGTATTAGAGGAAATATATGGGAGAACTCTCAGAGCCTAACGCCTGGCCTGTCTACTGTGTGCTCTCTCGACTATTACTGACGCTGGTGGGCGAGTGGCGTTCATATTCAAGATTGACCTCTTGACACTGCTTAGGTCATCAGGAAAGGCTGTAACGGCCAATGATCACGTGCAAGGCTCGTGACTCACTAACGGTTATATGCTACTAATACTATCACTGAACTACTAGTGACAAACAGAGTAAAGTCTGAGGCGGCTACGGTGAAAAGCTCTGTTCCATAAGGCACAGTACTCACTCCCATCTTGTTCCTCATACTCATATCTGGCATAGACAGGGATATAAGCCACAGCGCCGTGTCTTTCTTTGCAGATGACACCTGAATCTGAATGACAGTGTCCTTCATTGAAGACACCGCAAGTCTCTAGGCGGACATCAACCAAATCTTTAAATGGGATGCAGAAAACAATATGAAGTTCAATGATGAAAAATTTCAATTACTCCGATATGGAAAACGTGAAGAAATTAAAACTACATCGGAGAATAAAACAAATTCCAACCACACAATAGAACGAAAAACTAATGTAAAAGACCTGGGAGTGATCATGTCAGAGAATCTCACCTTCAAAGACCATAACATCGTATCAATCGCATCTGCTAGAAAAAATAAGAGGATGGATAATGAGAACCTTCAAAACTAGGAATGCCAAGCCCATGATGACACTCTTCAGGTCACTTGTTCTATCTAGGCTGGAATATTGCTGCACACTAACAGCACCTTTCATGGCAGGTGAAATTGCTGACCTAGAAAATGTGCAGAGAACCTTCACAGCACACATAACTGCGATAAAACACCTCATTTACTGGGAACGCTTGAAGTTCCTCAACCTGTACTCCCTAGAACGCAGGCAGGAGATACATGATTGTATGCACTTGGAAAATCCTAGAAGGATTAGTACCAAACTTGCACATGAAAATCACTCCTTATGAAAGCAAAAGACTCGGCAGATGATGCAACATCCCCCCAGTGAAAAGCAGGGGTGCCACTAGCACGATAAGAGACAACACAATAAGTGTCAGAGGCCCAAGACATTTCAACTGCCTCCCAGCATACATAAGGGGGATTAACAATAGACCCCTGGCTATCTTCAAGAAGGTGCTGGACAGGCACCTAAATTCAGTACCTGACCTAGTTGGATGAATCTTATTGAAGCTAGCTGGTGCAGTGGCTTACGCGATGGTCTGGAGTTTTGAGACTCTCTGACCGCGGGTTCAAACCCCATCCATGGTTTGGTTTGTGGTTTGTACGTTGGGTTGCGTGAAGCCAACAGTAACAACCTGGTTGATCAGGCCCTGATCCACCATGAGGCCTGGTCACAGAGCGGGCCGTAGGGGATTGACCCCCGAAACCCTCTCCAGGTAATATCTTTATTTACTACAAGTACATGTGCAAAATATACAGGCCTAGCTGACATCAATGACATACTACTATATATAAAGCCCCTTGTTATTCAGAGCATTTCGGGCAAATTAGTTCAGTTTTGTCCCAGGATGCAACTCACACCAGTCGACTAACACCCAGGTACCCATTTTACTGATGGGTGAACATAGACAACCGGTGTAAGGAAACACGTCCGATGTCAGAATGATAACAAATTCCCACTCTAGACAGCTACTGTGAAAAGCTCTGTTCCACAAGACACAGTATTCGCTCCCATCCTGTTCCTCATCCTCATATCAGACATAGACAGGGATATAAGCCAAAGTGCCGTGTCTTCCTCTGCAGATGACACCCGAATCTGTATGACAGTGTCCACCGTTGAAGACACTGCAAGACTCCAAGCAGACATAAACCAAATCTTTAAATGGGCTGCAGAAAACAATATGAAGTTCAATGATGAAGAATGAGCATTGGCACACACTGCACACCAGTATGACTTTGCTGGGCATTTCCTGGCAGTTACACTGACATGACGCGATAAAGCATCTGCAACTACATTTGACAAGCCAGATGGTCTTTGACTATCCAAGAGTTCAGTCCTACCTTTGAACATTTACCTGGCAAGTCAAATGTAGTTGCAGATGCTTTATCGCGTCATGTCAGTGTAGTAACTGCTGATCCTCCGTTTAGTGCTGAGGATGTAAAGAATGCCCAAAGAATAGATCCCTTGTGGTCTGGTGTGATTCGATTCCTGCTCCAGGAAGATCTTATTCTTACTGTGAAGCCACCAGCACCCATCAGTGACTTTGTTATGAACCAAGAATTATTGTATCGCATAACCGAGCTGGAAACACCTAGTAGACAGGCATACCAGTTAGTAATACCTCAGTCACTAGTAAAAGTAGCTTTACAGCTAATTCACGACACACCAGGTGTTGCACACCCTGGTATGGATCGTTCGATTAAACAAGCCAGATTGAAGTACTTTTGGCCTCGTATGGCAACTGATATTACCGAGTATGTTAAGAAGTGTAGTGTTTGTATGAAACATAAGGGTAATATAAATGGTCCCAATCCTATCCAAATGTATCCCACTTCCAGTGAGCCATGGGAAAGAGTTGCAATAGATTTGCTAACCAATTTCCAATGCACGATGCAAGGCAATAAACATCTGTGTGTGATGGTCGATCATTTCACCAGATATTGTGAGTTAGTTTCTATCCCAGACAAGACTGCCGAGACAGTAGCTAAAGCGTTTAAGGAACATATAATCTGTAGACCTACCACCCGTAAATCCTTAGTGTCTGATAATGGAGGAGAGTTTTGCAACGAGATTCTAGAAAACCTATGTGCCTTGTATAAAATTACTAAATCAACCATTGTTCCCCACCATCCTGCCAGCAATGGTTTAGCAGAAAGAACCAATAAAAAAGTACTCGATGTCTTGAGAGCAACTGTCAATCCCAATAGTTCAACCTGGGATGAGGTTATACCTGATGTTCAATGTGCAATAAATTCTGCTTTTAATGCCTCTATAGGTGATACACCACATTATGCCTTGTATGGTGTTGACAAGCGTTTGCCTTATGAGTTGCTATATTCTAATCCAAAACCGTCGTATAATCCTGATGATTTCATAGCAACTCGTACCAGCCAAGCTCAGAGTGTTTTCAGAAGAATCCGTGAAACGCTTCATAAGTCAACAGTAGAATTTACTAGAGTAAGTAATTCTCGAGCTAAACCAACTAAAATTAAAGTAGGTTCGAGAGTAATGATTACTAACTTTAATAAAACTTCTGCAATGCCTAAATTAGACCAAAATTTGTTGGCCCGTATCGAGTAGTCGAGCATATCAATGGCAATAAGTATAAAGTTAGAGAACTTAGTACGGGTCAGTGTAAAGAATCGCATTTAGATCATACGAAGTTAGTATGTGACGAAGACGAAGTCCCTGACAACCAGACTGTTGTGACTGACAATGATAATCTGTCTGACCCTGTACCTTCAACTTCTAGTAGTGAGTCAGAGGAAGAACCTGATTGTCGTTACTCCTTGCGTACACAACAAGTATTGAAAAATCCTCAAGTTTCTTGTGTAAATACCCATGTAGAAGCTAATCAACCTAGGTATGAGTTGTCAATAGCAAAAGATTTTGATCCACCCAGAGATGATAACCATTCTGCATATGTAAATCTTACCCTAGCAGAGTTGGGGTTAAATGTAAATAGACTGTATAATTAGATGATTGAGTTAAGAGAAATTGTCGACTGTGTGTTTTGTTATTAGATGTTCAATATCTAGAATTTTTGTGTGTGTGTGTGTTCATATTCCCTCCGAGTTCTGAGTTTTAACAGTTGACCGTGCTAGCCGAGTCTCTCTTTTCTGTTAAAACTTTCTTACTTTTAAATATATTTATAATTCCTCAGAATCCGTCGAGTGCATGAATACAGATTGATCGATCAAAATTGTAATTTGTAATTGTAATACGTATATATATAATGCATTATCTCAAGATCCATTCTAATTCTCTTTGAACCATTAATTCAAGAAGTGTGATAATAAGATTAATCTTGATTAGTTCTGAGTTATAATGTGTTTGCTATTGTATAGATTCACCCAGTGCCACCTCTGTTCAGCCTATAGAGTTGTCTAGTATGCCGAGACATCATACGTAACATGGCCGAGCTGTCGTGTCAGTATTATATATACACTTGTGTAGTGTATTAGTATTCATCTTGCTTATACAGCTGGTCCCTTTGCGTGTGACGTCACAATACCTGCGCTGTGAGAAGCGTCCTCCCGGGCATTGGCCTCAGAACCGCCGTAGACCTACCCTTGAACAGACGTGGCCTGGTACCTCTCCCATTCACGTAATATATCTACTCCACCATCCATCCGTGAGTTTACTTCCAACCATATTTACCTCTCCCAATACCCACACGACATGTGATCCAACTACAGTAATTAAATGGTATTACCTGGAGTATACCTGGAGACGGTTTCGGGGGTCAACTCCCCCACGGCTCGGTCTGAGACCAGGCCTCGTGGTGGATCAGGGTCTGATCAACCAGGCTGTTACTGCTGGCCGCACACAAACTGACGTATGAACCACAGCCTGGCTGGTCAGGTACTGACTTTAGGTGCCTGTCCAGTGCCTTCTTGAAGACAGCCAAGGGTCTATTGCTAATCCCCCTTTTGTATGCTGGTAGGCAGTTGGACAGTCTTGGGCCCCTGACACTTATTGTGTTGTCTCTCAGTGCACTCGTGGCATCCCTGCTTTTCATTGGGGGAATGTAGCATCTCCTGCCGAGTCTTTTGCTTTCATAGGGAGTGATTTTCGTGTGCAAGTTTGGTACTAATCTCTCTAGGATTTTCCTAGTGTATTATTATCATGTATCTCTCTCGCCTGCGTTCCAGGGAATTCTATTCTATTCTATATGATCTGCTGGTATGGATCCCGGCCCGGGTCTCTTCCAATTTGGCGACCCGGCATCGGTTTACTTCTGACAGTTTGGGAGACACAGATGATGATCAAACTAAATGCAAATTATGTGATCAGGCATATGGTCACTGTCTTGAACACTATGTGCTTAATTGTGCACTTATTGAGGAATATAGAGATAGACAATATAATAACCTATGTGACATGTCAAGATATTTTATTCATGAAATAAGATACCTGCTTGTAACAGATAATTGAAATGTAGATATAAACCCAAATGTACAATTGTTAACCCCTTTGGGGCCTAGTGCCTAGGCCTTTTGTGTATCCATATGCTCTTGCGCTACCGTCCACAGGATGGATATGGGGTGCACAATAAACTAGCCACTTCGGTGGCAAAATCTAAAATCTAATCTTTCCTTGTAGGGAAGTGGTTCCAGGGAATACAAATCATAAGTGGTAATATGAATTTCTTTTCTAATAACACTATTGTATTATATGTATTGTATAATATTTATATTTTGTGTATCCAGCAAGCCAAATAATATACAGTTCACATTATTTTATAATTTACCATTATTGGTAATAATGTTTAATATTGTAATTATTAATTTAATGTCAGGTCAAGCTTTTTTGTGAAAGTGGTGATAGAGTGGGCATCGAAAGAGTGATAGCCCTGTGGCCTACTATGACGAAGCCCCGCTTACCTCACCCAAATTACTTGCACGTAATAATTCAGGTAATACCCTGTAAACCTCATGCAGGTAATTATAATTTCTCACATAAAATATAAAAATAAAGCTTTTAAATGTGAGTAGCAGATATAAAGTACAAAGAAATGTAAATAAAAAATAATTGATTATATACATTTCTATTAAAAAAATTATGCACATTTAAAAGATTAGAAAGCCATTGCATAATACATTTTTTTACAGATCTGTGGTTATTTAAACCATAGAAAATGCTTGGTTTTAACAATGCTGGGGAGATAAGTATCCAAGCACAATCCACGAAATCCTTCTTTACATAAAAGTGACCCCGCTTGGGAAAACAAATGTTCCTTGTTTAATGGGTGTTACTCAGTAACTAATAAATAAAATGGCATTATCTTCATGCTGCATCTCTTTAAACTGACACCTACTTAACAGAATATGACATCACATTTTAAACCATTTACAGACCTCAAGCCATTTTAGTGCTATCTTAGTTGCAAAGTTACATATAAACAAGTATACAGAATATAAATTAAACATGTTAGCCAACCTAGAAAACTCATATGAATGCAAGTATTGTTAAACGTTTTTTTCTTTTATTACAATATTATTATTATTATACCTGGTGGGAAGCATTAAACCCAAAAGGGTTGTACAGCCCTTGAGAAATGGGAGTCAGTCGGGTTTGATCAAAGAGGGAGAACAAGAGCCCCCTTACCAGCATCAAAGAACCTCCATTGAGAGGTACAGTATCCATAATTACATTTACACTGCCTTGATAAAAACAAAAAATTAAAAACTTCAAACCTGCCAAACATGAGGGTAGCCTGCTATATCAAAAATATATATCTCTTTTAGAAATTCTCCGTTCAGGTTTCTTTATTATATATACTATCTGCTTTTATTGTTATTATTATTAATAATAAAGATTCTGTTGCCTGAGTAGAATAAACACTTGATTTTTAATAACAAATGCTATAACACAAGTAAATTATAATTGTCCATGGGGTTTTTCCTACAAAAAAGGTCCATAAACCTTTACAATCTCTCCGTGTCCCTTGCCAAGGGGCGCGAGAGGAGGAAGTTTGGCCCTCACACAGGTCTTGCTCACACTGATCTCTGGAGGCCGTCTCTGGCATGGGTTGATGTAGCATGATCGAGCATGATCCCACACTTTGCCTAACACGTCCGGGTCACCTTCCGACGGGCCAACCAAGAAATCACAGAAGTAATCAGCATTATTTGACAGTTCAACGCAACAATGGAGGTGATCGACGTGGAGTGTGTAGAAGCGATTCAACCCTTCACGTTTGACTCCAACCTTTTCAGCAAGTGTTCCAGTGACATGGACGTCGTCGATCCAGAAGTATGGCCATTTGATGGATTCAGCCACAATGGCTGAAGCAGCGTCCATAGTCATGGCATAAGCCCAGCCAGACATGAACGGGGCGTAATACTTCTCTGGATACTCTTTTTCACTCACATACCACTTGCTGGCTTTATTTCGAACAGGTTTGGCCTCGATTTGCATCAGTCCTAGAATAAGATTTTTTCTGCCCCAGTATCTGGTTCTCAGTTTGTCACGAAACTGGTATAAGTCAACGGCTATGTCATCGTCCATTTTTATTATAAATTTAGTGTGTGGGCAGTAATGTGTGGCCCACTGTAGGCCCATAATGTGCTTGTAAGTGAGGTTGTGATAGTGCTCCTTGAAATTTCCCTGGATTATATCATGATGCATTAAGTTTTCTTCATTGATGCTCCACTGAGAAGTCTTGTGGTAAAGCTCCTGATCTTCCCACTCGGCTCGAGCGAGAAGAAAGACCCTACGCATTCCTAGGTCCCTCAGGTCCTCCTCAGGTATGTGTTGGCGCATCAGGTCCCGTTCCATACGATTCGCTGGATGAGTGTGGATTATCACTATTATAAAAACATCCGCGCTGCAAACATCATTATTAATTATATAGGTAAATCTTGGAAGATTCAACAATAGTACGCGGGAAGGATAAAGAGGATGAACACTGACAGGAGATGGGGTGATGAGTTTGTGTGTAGCGAGGTCCTGCCACACCCCTATCATAAACACCACAGCCAAAGTAAGACAAATTAGCAGCAGTCCACCAGGTTGACACCCAGTCACTTGCTTCATCATAATGGCTACAGCCTGACATCTCACATTCACTGACAAATTGCATAGTGATTTTTTCACAAATCTTAAAAGCGGCATTATGCTCCATTAGTTCATCCTAATATACGGTGCAGTTCGTGGAATGTAATGACAACTTTTTTGGTTCATCTTTAGGTTTCTTGTTACTTGTACAGTTAACACCATCATGAGTTAATTAATAATTTATCCATGCTGAAATCACTGACTTTACATGTTTAACTAGGCAAAAACAATTTCGCACCGGTAAGTTTTTCTTATTCAAGCTTTCGTGACCTTGAGCAATGAGGACAGATCACTGTTCACTGTAGTGTACAGTAACTCCTCCAGTCTTTACTTAGTCACCTGTTAGTTAATATGCGGGACTCTCAGCATGTCCGTAAGCTGAGAGATTCAAGAATCAAACATTTCTTGCCCTTTGCAAGTATTAAGTAAAAACACCAGAGCAATATATCAGTACTCAGAACAGGTGGTGATGTTCAACTGAATCTCACCTGCTCCACCGTCGCTACAACATTATCATTCCCAACATAGTTATAGAAAACGGCAATTTAAAGGATTGTAAGGATACCTATAATAAAATATTTTACTTTCTCAAAACAGGAATTTTTTTAATACACCGGCCGTTTCCCACCAAGGTAAAATAACCCAAAACAGGAAACACATTCGCCATCAATCATTTAATATCTGTTTTGCCAGAGGTGTGCGGGCATCACAATTCAAGACCCTCTGAACTGCAATATCCTCACCCCTCCTTCAGAGTGCTGGCACCGCACTTCCCATCTCCAGGACTCAAACCATGGAAGGAAGAAGCGCTAGACCTATAGGGGGTTATACAGCACCTGAGGGAATGGGAGGTAATAAGTTTGATCTCCCCCCTTGAACTTGTGAGTTCATTACCTTTGTAACTTGTGAGTTCATTACCTTTGTAACTTGTGAGTTCATTACCTTTGTAACTTGTGAGTTCATTACCTTTGTACCATGTGAGTTCATTACCTTTGTAACTTGTGAGTTCATTACCTTTGTAACTTGTGTGTTCATTACCTTTGTAACTTGTGAGTTCATTACCTTTGTAACTTGTGAGTTCATTACCTTTGTAACTTGTGAGTTCATTTATTATTATTATAATCAAAAGATTTTATATTTTTTTTAGATTTTGCCACCGAAGTGGCTAGTTTATTGTGCACCCCATATCCATCCTGTGGACGGTAGCGCAAGAGCATAGGGATACACAAAAGGCCTAGGCACTAGGCCCCAAAGGGGTTAACAATTGTACATTTGGGTTTATATCTACATTTCAATTATCTGTTACAAGCATATTTATTAAATTTGCTTAGTACAATTGGTATCTTATTTCATGAATAAGATATCTTGACATGTCACATAGGTTATTATACTGTCTATCTCTATATTCCTCAATAAGAGCACAATTAAGCACATAGTGTTCAAGACAGTGACCATATGCCTGATCACATAATTTGCATTTAGTTTGATCATCATCTGTGTCTCCCAAACTGTCAGAAGTACCTGTAGCCAAGCCAAAGCCTGGCCACTACAACATCAGTCAGTCTGTTCACATTGCAAGTTGCTCCACAAACATGCCCATCTGTGCTAGCATTATCATGAGCACAGATAGGCACGTTCATGGAAATTAATTTGGATTTATATCTACAGTTCACTTATCTGTTACAAGCAAATTTATTTAATTTGCTTAGTATAAGTGGTATCCTACCTTCACTAATAAGATATCTTGACATGTCACATAGGTTATTATACTGTATATCTCTATATTCCTCAATAAGTGGACAATTCAGCACATAGTGTTCAAGACAGTGACCATATGCCTGATCACATAATTTGCATTTAGTTTGATCATCATCTGTGTATCTCCCAAACTGCCAGAAGTACTTGTAGCCAAGCCTAAGCCTGGCCACTACAACATCAGTCAGTCTGTTCACATTGCAAGTTGCTCCATAAACATACTTATCTACGTTCATGTTATCATAGTGGGTTATAGATCTACTCAGGCTTCTAACTGCATTCCTATAGCTATCATTTTCATTATTTATTTCTCTCCTAATATTATTCCTAATGCTAGACACAGATATACCAAAGTTATATTCTACATTCTCCTTATGGGTGCTCTTCTTCGCTAACATATCAACTTTATCATGAAGGAGTAATCCAATGTGTGGCGGAATCCATAGCAATTGTACATTAATTCCTTTGTTTCGGATTTTTGAGTATCTATACCTGGCTTCTCCAATGAGCATGCTGTTAGAGTCATTATATGAGTCAAAAGCCTTCAATGATGACATAGAATCAGTAATGATGATAGAGTCAAACTCAGTGTCATAAGTTAGCTTTAGTGCCATTAGGATAGCAAACAATTCAGTTTGCAGTGTAGATGCCCAGTTATTAATTCTTATGCCTAGTTCAAAAAAATTATTATTGTTCTTAACTAGGGAGGTGGCAACCAGAGCAGATGCAGCCCTGCCAGAAGACTCCTGTTTAGATCCATCAGTGTATATAACTTGAGATAACTTATTACTACCAGCTAGGCGAGAAATTTATTCATGAGCAGTTGCTTAAACAAGTGATTTAAGGAAGGGATTACTAGCAATGAGCTTCTTGGGAGGGACTTGCAGGTATGTGATATTAAATGAACACATCTTCCATGGAGGGGTGAAATGCTCTTGTTGCCTACATTGTTGCCTACAGTGATACAATTCATGCAGGTTGTAAAACTTAATGTAATTGCATGTTTTCACAATCCATTTAGATCTGTGAGTATTTACTTCTAGACATTTAGTAAGATTCATTGTGACAGTGTCTGGTTCATTTCTTAACATTCTAATACCAAGTACAGTGTTAATCTCAACAATCCTATCACTGATACTAGTAATACCAAGCTCCTTCCTCATATTAAGAACCTTTGTAGATTTGGGACAGCCAAGAATAATTCTGAGAGCTTCATTTTGCATTAACTCCAAGGGTCGGAGAGAACTTTCTCGAGCTAATATCAACATGGGAGCAGCATAATCAATTAAGGACCTAATATAGGCTATGTACATCATTCTCGCGATTCTCACATTAGCACCATAGTTGGGGTTGTAGCCAGCAACAGCTTTAAGAGCATTTAGTCTATCTTTGCATTTTTTATTTAGTTGTGGTATAGTTATAATCAAAAGAAGCGCTAAACCACAAGGGTTATACAGCTTGTGAGTTCATTACCTTTGTAACTTGTGAGTTCATTACCTTTGTAACTTGCTCAGCTATCAAACTTTGGGGCCCAGTCCCTGGACCCATTATGTACCTCTGTAATCTTTTGACTACCGCCCACACGATGGGTATGGGGTGCATGCCATGGCATGCCAGTGGCTCTCCTTGCATTTCAGTTTTATGATTGTAACTACCAATATCTATGTATACTTGCAAAGAAATAATTTTTTTTTTAACCTTGAACACAAAGTATACTTCAGTGAGTTCGTCTCGGCATATCAATAAGAATTGACTGAGCTAACCATACCACGGGTGGGGTTCGAACCCGCGGTCAGAGAGTCTCAAAACGCGACGGTCTAGAGTTTTGAGACTCTCTGACCGCGGGTTCGAACCCCACCCGTGTTATGGTTTGTTTGCAATCGTGTCATTACGATTTCATGAGTCATGTGACTCTGAGCTAATATCATGTGCGTGGCCCGGTGGCTTGAGCTCTCGCTTCACACACGGAGGGCCCGGGTTCGATTCTCGGCGGGTGGAAACATTTCGACGTGTTTCCTTACACCTGTTGTCATGTTCACCTAGCAGTAAATAGGTACCTGGGTTGTTAGTCGACTGGTGTGGGTCGCATCCTGGGGGACAAGATTAAGGACCCCAATGGAAATAAGACAGACAGTCCTCGATGACGCACTGACTTTCTTGGGTTATCCTGGGTGGCTAGCCCTCCGGGGTTAAAAATCCGAAGAAATCTGATCTTATCTTATGATCTGTATACAATTTGAGACAAAACAAAGAACTCTTAACTCAAGGCACTTAAATAATTTGTTATAAATTATTATAATAAAAAAGAAGAGCTAAACCTACAAAAGTTATACAGCGCAGAATTTGTTATAAAGATGCAGTTTTTATCAGTTTTATAATTATAAAAGCCATTCCAATCTGATGCACGGTGGTCAAAAAGATTACCGAGGTGTATAATTAGTCTAAGTAGTAGTTGGATTAATCTTAATTTAGTTAGTTTGATATCTTTATTATGCACCCCATACCCATCCTGTGGGCGGTAGTCAAAAGATTACAGAGGCACATAATGGGTCCAGGGACTGGGCCTCAAAGTTTGATAGCTGAGCAAGTTACAAAGGTAATGAACTCAGATGGTCACAATCATGACAAGTTACAAAGGTATTTGCAGATTACAGAGGTATATATAGGGTCCAGAGACTGGGCCCCAAAGTTTTGATAGCTGAACAAGGTACAATGGTAATTAATTCACTAGTTACAAGGTAATGAATCATGTAAGTAAATTTACTTACGTCTGTACATGGTTGCACTCATGAACAAATTATAAAGCAATGAGCAATCTATTAGTCTACACCCAGCCACAACTGTAATGAGTTATTGGTGCAAATTTTAATTGTTGGGTCACACACACACATATACATATACACATACACACGCATACATGTATATACATACACACATACACATACACACATGTACATACACACACACCTAACCTAACCGGAAACATTTCGAAGTGTTTCCTTACACACACACATTCACACACATACATACAACAGGCCTAGTGTCAAATCGACATGTGCCTAGGACAAAATGGTAACTAACATGCTTTTAACATCCTATGGAGAGGGAGCATGGACACTGGGATCGTCCCGCAGCTACTAAAAACAACAGACATAGCCCCGCTCCACAAAGGGGGCACTAAAGCAATAGCAAAGAACTACAGACCAATTGCGCTAACGTCCCATATCATAAAAATCTTTGAAAGGGTTCTAAGAAGCAAGATCGCCACCCATCTTGATACCCATCAATTGCACAACCCAGGACAGCATGGGTTTAGAGCAGGCCGCTCCTGTCTGTCCCAACTACTGGACCACTACGACAAGGTCCTGGATGCTCTAGAAGATAAACAGAATGCAGATGTTATATACACAGATTTTGCAAAGCCTTTGACAAGTGTGACCATGGTGTAATAGCACACAAAATGCGTGATAAAGGAATAACAGGAAAAGTTGGTAGATGGATTTATAATTTCCTAACACATAGAACACAAAGAGTAGTAGTCAACAGAGTAAAGTCTGAGGCAGCTACTGTGAAAGCTCTGTTCCACAAGGCACAGTACTTGCTCCCATCCTATTCCTCATCCTCATATCAGACATTGACAGGGATATAAGCCACAGTGCTGTGTCTTCCTTTGCAGATGACACCGAATCTGTATGACAGTGTCCACCGTTGAAGACACTGCAAGACTCCAAGCAGACATAAACCAAATCTTTAAATGGGCTGCAGAAAACAATATGAAGTTCAATGATGAGAAATTTCAATTACTCAGATACGGAAAACGTGAAGAAATTAAAATCTCATCGGAGTACAAAACTAATTCCAACCACACAATAGAGCGAAAAACTAATGTCAAAGACCTGGGAGTGTTCATGTCAGAGGATCTCACCTTCAAGGACCATAACAATGTAGCAATTGCATCTGCTCGAAAAATGACAGGATGGATAATGAGAACCTTCAAAACCAGGGATGCCAAGCCCATGTTGACACTTTACAGATCGCTTGTTCTATCTAGGCTGGAATATTGCTGCACACTAACTGCACCTTTCAAGGCGGGTGAAATTGCTGACCTTGAAAATGTGCAGAGAACCTTCACGGCACGCATAAGTGCGATAAACCACCTCAACTACTGGGAACGCTTGAAGTTCCTAAACCTGTACTCTCTAGAACGCAGGCGGGAGAGATACATTATTATATACACATGGAAAATTCTCGAGGGCTTAGTACCAAACTTGCACACAAAAATCACTCCCTACGAAAGCAAAAGACTCGGCAGGCGATGCAACATTCCCCCAATGAAGAGCAGGGGTGCCACTAGCACGTTGAGGGACAACACAATAAGTGTGAGGGGCCCAAGATTGTTCAACTGCCTCCCAGCATACATCAGGGGGATTACCAACAAGCCCCTGGCTGTCTTCAAGCAGGCACTGGACAGGCACCTCAAGTCGGTACCTGATCAGCCGGGCTGTGGTTCGTACGTTGGACTGCGTGCGGCCAGCAGTAACAGCCTGGTTGATCAGGCTCTGGTCCAACAAGAGGCCTGGTCACGGACCGGGCCGCGGGGGCGTTGACCCCTGGAATTCTCTCCAGGTAGACACACACACACACGTGTCAATGCTTTATTTACAGGGAGCAAAGGCAGGGTATTTTTCCAGAATGGTCTGTAATATACCACTGTGGATAAAATACTTTGACATATCTTGAACATTTCTGAATGAGTAGTCTCTGAATTCATTAATTTTATCGCACTCCAGTACATAATGACGCAGGGTGTGACAATAATCCAACTGGCAAAGTTTACATCTTGTTTGGTCTACATCTGGTGAATTTAGCCAACTGGCTTACGCACTGGCCTGGAGTTTTACGACTCGTTTGCTGGGAGTTCTAACCCTACCCATACTGTGGTAAGTTTATTTATGTACAGGTGCACATTAGTACAATTGTGCACCTGTACCTGTTTTAACCCACCTGTACTGTGGTTTGTTTGCAACTGTACTACGTATTATGATTTTGTAAGTCATGGTGACACCAGATGATGATTATCATTGCGGGGCAGTGCAAAGTCCACAAGGTTCATACAGTCTACCTGGAGAGAATTCCAGGGGTCAACGCCCCCGCGGCCCGGTCTGTGACCAGGCCTCCTGTTGGACCAGAGCCTGATCAACCAGGCTGTTACTGCTGGCCGCACGCAGTCCAACGTACGAACCACAGCCCGGCTGATCAGGTACCGACTTGAGGTGCCTGTCCAGTGCCTATGGAATGAAAAATGTGGGAGGTAATTAGGTTAGATCCAAGAAGGAAAAGGTAGCACAAATTCCTTAGAGCAAGACACCTTTACCAGCATCAAAGCATCCACCCTTGAGAGGGAGAGAGATTATGAGAGCCCTTTGTCACTGGAAGCAATAATAAACAATATACAGGACTGTAAATAAATATATTTCTGTTTATACAATCAGTATACAGTAATGTCCATATAAAAAATGTTTACTGCCAATTGAGTACCAAACATTTTTTTGCTCTTTCAAATCATGTGCCCCGTAGCCTGGTGGCAAAAGCTCTCGCTTCACACGATGAGGGTCCGGGTTCGATTCCCGGTGAAGGGGTGGAAAAATCGGAAGTGTTTCCTTACACCGGTTGTCTATGTTTATCCATCAGTAAAATGTATGCCTTGTACATGTACTTGTAGTAAATAAAGATATTATTGTTATTATGTAAATAAACAAACGAGAAATTTGTACAGCTGGCACCCCCAACTCAAAATAACGAGACATGCAAAGATCTCAGTAACCCACAAGTCATGTTAAATAAGGGTGCGTTGCTACACTAATCATTCCCTTTTTCCTTTCACATGTCTACTTTTGTTGCTATCTACAGCTATTCCTGTCAATCAATGGGTCAAGAGATGCTTTTAGGGGCCCCTGCACGAAATGACTACTTTTTTATTTGTTTACCAATTGCGCTCATTTTTGGTGTACTATTAGAAGCTTATATAGAAGGAGCTGTGACGAAGTTTCAATAAAATCGGCCAAAAAGCAAATGAACCACGCAAGATTTACTGAAAATTCCTAAAGATTCCACTTAGGAGAGATATACTCCGAAGTGGTAGTTGGGAAAGTTGTTTTGACACTTCCTGCTGATAGAACACTTCTAAGTCTATCGTGCAGCGTGTACTTATTCTGTAATAAAGCTTATCTTCATTCTAAAAAAAATACAGTTTGTAGGTTGCTTGACATTTAGCAAAATACCGGACTTTTATCTCCACACAAATCTGAAAATATTTGGGATACTTCAAAAAGGTACACGCTATCTTGTAAAGCAGTCATTCTTCTATGTTTATTGTGAAAATCACGTCAATTCGTTCATTATTAATCATTTATTGCCCTCACAAAGGTCAATAACTTACTTCCGAGATAATGGCCGAAGCGCGCGGCACCCCGAGTAGTCGGAAAAAAAAAAAAATCCTGAAAAAATTCTTTTTTCCACTGTTTTCATCATATACGAATGTCTACTACAGTTTACCATAGCTAGATCCGTTTTCTCTCATAACAGGATGTGAGAATGGGAAAAAATAATCCTTATAGGCGAATTTACCCTCCCACTACCAGCCGATAGACCGTCATATTATGCCACATAATATTTATTCAGGTGTGTTTTTCATGTTTCTATGGTATTAATATGTTGCCTTATGTCATAATAGATCAATTGTAGTAAGTAAATAAACATTATTAGTGATATTAGCGTAAGAAAAGAACAATTTGTTGGCTGGTGTGCTGGCCACTACATCGTAATTTATGGCCTGTCAGCACTTCTTAGCCGAGAGGGCCAGAGAAGGCTCCTGATTGGTTCTCAGGCCATATTAGCCCCGCCCACTCTTCCATGATATCAAATGGTGAATTTGTATTATATTAGAGAAAAATATAAGAAATTGAAAGAAAAAAAAACTTTTTTTTTTGCCGCGTCAGCGCGCATTTTATGACAAGCGCCGACACCATACCTGTTACAAATTACTATAATTCCTTGTAGAAACATCGTATAATGATGAGACTTATACTAGGGGGATGCCAGAAAGATCAGCTATTTTTTGGTAAGAAAAACTCAATTTTCGTATTTTTTCGATTTTTTTTTCTCAGCGAGCTCAGATTGTCAGGGGCCCCTTATATGGAGGATATGGCACGTGTTATCACTTTCCTGGATGAAGGAGTCTTGATGAGAAACTTCTCATTCGTTACCATATTTATGGTGCCAGCATCTTTATGCAAGCTGGAGCCTTCCCTTCCCACGACCAGCCACTGCAACAAGGCCAAAGATTGGTTTAGCGAGCATGAAATCCCTGTTTTAGAGTCATAAAGCAGATGAAGTTCCTGAAAAAGGAATGGATTAATATGCATGTACTGTAGATCTGTCATACTATATTTCAAGAAAAAATGATTCAGTGCCATAAAGGAAAACGTAATGAAAGCAAAAGGTCAAATAACTAATTTTTTTTTTTTGGTACTTTTAAAGTCTCATAACAAAGCTCATTAAATTGTTTTTGTGTTTTATTCACTTTTTTTTTTTTAAATCAGGAAATGATTTTTCTTGCAGACTATTTTTTATAATTATGAAAATGAGCACTAACCCCAAAAGTGTTCTACAGCATTACTTATATAGTATACTGTATACCTGGAGAGAGTTCCAGGGGTCAACGCCCCTGCGGCCCTGTCTGTGACCAGGCCTCATGTTGGATCAGAGCCTGATCAACCAGGCTGTTACTGCTGGCCGCACGCAGTCCAACGTACGAACCACAGCCTGGCTGGTCAGGTACTGACTTTAGGTGCCTGTCCAGTGCCTGCTTGAAGACAGCCAGGGGTTTGTTGGTAATCCCCCTGATGTATGCTGGGAGGCAGTTGAACAGTCTTGGGCCCCTGACACTTATTGTGTTGTCTCTCAACGTGCTAGTGGCACACCTGCTTTTCATTGGGGGGATGTTACATCGCCTGCCGAGTCTTTTGCTTTCGTAGGGAGTGACTCTCATGTGCAAGTATAGCACTGTGAATTCCATAAAGTGAAATACTAGTAATTTACATTACAATTTATCAACTTGACATATGGTAATGAAAAAAAAGGCATGAGAGAGACAGTAAGGAGTTGACAGGAACAGAACTTCACAAAATTCAAAAGCACTTATACTTTTTTAAAACAGGTTTAAAAACTATTTGGTCATTATATACTGTATATATCTACTGACTTCCAGCAAGCATGTGTGAGCGTGTTAGATAGGAGTGAATGGAGACGAATGGTTTTTGGGACCTGACGAGCTGTTGGAGTGTGAGCAGGGTAATATTTTGTGGAGGGATTCAGTAAAACCAGTTAATTTATTTAGTTGGACTTGAGTCCTTTAAATGGGAAGTACAATGCCTGCACTTTAAAGGAGGGGTCTGGGATAGTGACAGTTGGGAGGGACTTATTCTCAGCTGTCGTATCTGAGCGCCTCTGCAAAGACAGTGATTATGTATGAGTGAGGTGAAAGTGTTGAATGATGATGAAAGTATTTTCTTTTTGGGGATTTTCCTTCTTTTTGGGTCACCCTGCCTCGGTGGGAGATGGCAAACTTTTTTTTTCTTTTTTTTATCAACAAGTCGGCTGTCACCCACCGAGGCAGGGTGACCCAAAAAAGAAAATACTTTCATCATCATTCAACACTTTCACCACACTCATACATAATCACTGTCTTTGCAGAGGCGCTCAGATACAACAGCTGAGAATATTCCCTCCCAGCTGTCACTATCCCAGACCCAGGCCGACGTGTTGAAAAAAAAAATCTACTGGGTTGTCCTCAGAATGGTTGGAGGGATGGGGGTAAAGGTTTTGTGGGCAAGGGGCTTGGGCTTCTAGCAAGATTGCGCAAATGTGTTAGATAGGAGTGAATGGAGATGAATGGTTTTTGGGACATGACGAGCTGTTGGAGTGTGAGCAGAGTAATATTTTGTGAAGGGATTCAAGGAAACCGGTTAGCCGGACTTGAGTCCTGGAAATGGGAAATACAATGCCTGCATTTTAAAGGAAGGGTTTGCAATATTGGCAGTTTGGAGGGACATCTAAATTGTCGTATCCGAGCACCTCTGCAAAGACAGCGATTATGTATGAGTGATGGTGAAGTGTTGAATGATGAAAGTTTTTTCTTTCTTTTTGGATCACCCTGCCTTGGTGGGAAACGGCCGATGTATTAAAAAAAAATCTACTGGGTTACATAAAATCAATAAAACTTTAAGAAAAAATATATTTTCTTCAGTGCATCCCAAATACAATTACCTGAATTAAATTAAGACATTGTCACTATATAACAGAAATGTGCTGAATTATCATTACCAATGATCACTCAGATTTTACCAAAATCAAGCACTGCAATAATTATTAGTGATGCATGTAATGCTTTTAAATATTGTAGTACATGTATATACCTTACATGACTATACAAACTGAATATTTTGTCAAATGTGCTGAGCAGCATCTCAATTAGGTGAATGAACTATGAGAACGATGCCCATATAATTAAATTTCTGCATTTAAAAAAATATCAGATCAGATCAGAGATGGGCAGACAATACAAGAGTTGACAAGTGGGAATGAAGACACTTAGAGTACCAATGTGTTCATCTCTGGATTAGGATTTTTGAAAAGGGAACAAGGGCCTATGTTGATACAACAGACTGTGTACAGCCCTCTTATGTACCCAATGTCCAGCTTAATGCTTGTAAAAATTCATTGTACATAAAAGGGCCCAAAATCTGGAATGCCCTGCTGGAAATCTCCAGAGCCACTCTCTCAGCCAGTATCTTCAAAACTACCATTAAAAAACACCTCTCCCTAACATCCCAACATCAGCTAAATACATATGTGAAAACTATATACGTATATATCTATATTCTCATTGTCACAAACATATGAAAAACAATATACATAATCTTATTCTCAATATCTGTAATCCTCACAACCATTAAAACATTGAATGTGTCGACATTATGTTAATATGCTAGAATCCTCATTATCTATAATCATAATCAAACCTGTAATTCTTAAAACAATTAAACTCGATAAAAGCCATATAGCATGTATTAATAGGATATTCAATTCTCTCGTATTCATTGTAACTCCTAAATTTATTTTTACAACTACCTAAGAGATTGTATATAAAAGCACTCAAATTAGTCACTGATTTATTAATCTTAAGATAGTCTTAAGTTTGCCCGAAATGCTCTGCATATTAAAGAAGCTTTATGAATGCACACCTAAATGTCATTCACCTCTGTACATTGTTTCATGCTGAAATAAATCTTAAAACCAGTCCAAAATAAACACTGTAGACATTCCAGGCACTAAAACATTTACTCTGTGTAATAATTGCATCCCCAAGCCTCCTATATTACACTTGCCTTCCATTTTGAATACACCACACAAAAAATCAAAGATTTCTCAATTAAAATATAACCAAGAATGATTTGTTATGGTTTACTGCATCCCAGTATTTGAATCAGACCTAGCAAAAACCCATAAAACGGACAGGGGTGTAAGGAAGGCCTTAGCCATCGTCAGGATATCAGCAAAAATAAAATATTTCCACTACTTTGAGGCTGATTACAATCTTGGAACCTACTAAAATCATCTCTATTTCATTAGAATGTCTTCCATTCTATCAACTGATACCAAGAACCTGCCAGTAAAATCATAAAAAGCATCCTAAAAAAAAAACAAATTTGCTATTTTAAACCAAACACAAGGTCAGAGTTTTACTTTTCCCATCATGCACCACGTGGGCAAGATTTTTTTTTACTGTGCACACTCACAATAGATCCCTTCTCTCATATCTTTGTCAAAATTTACTGCTTACAACCTATCTGAATGATGTACATCTGCACGACGGACCTTGGCGTTAACAACGTAGTTCTTAACGGACAGTCAAAACTTTAAGACTTAGAATGAAGGAGTATTGTATTAATGAATGGAGTGTATACAGTATTGAGAAAAAATTGGGAAAAACTAATGTTTGCTTTTATCAGTAATTGTCCAATATGTCATTTGAAATCTCTTCATACTCAATGTAAATTCCTTTTTAACAGCTAGCAAACTCTTAATATATATGTATCTTTATCCCAATTACCTTATAATAACTGCAACTGAATTCCTCACACTGTACTATCACACAATGCCTAAATTTATATGCTATGACTAGAATTAAGTTCTGTAGTTTGTAAGTTTTTAAGATTAGTTTGTCTGAAATGCTGTAAAAAAAAAATATGGCTTTCTTTTGAACATACAGTTTTATTGAATTTTATCAAATTGTATTTGTAACATAGTTGTATCAAAACTGTAACCAAATAAATTGTAACTTTTATGTAAAGTATTTTTCAAAAGAAATAGAAATTTTCATTGTCAATATATTGAAACTTTACCCATTGCAACCTTGTTTCTAAATCAGCAGCAACAATTATTACTATTATACTAGGTGTTTTTCCTCAGGACAGTAAATTTTATTTATTATTAATCAGTGAGAACCACTAAACCCACAGGTTATGTAGTGCCTGGAGAAGCAATCAGGTTAGATCCAAGGAAGGGGAGGATAAGTCCAGTTTCTTGGATCAAGAACCTCTCACTGGCATCAAGGCACTTCCCTTGAGGGGAGTATAATACAGTAGTATATTAATCTTGATAGTCAGATGATATGTCCACTTCCTCTTTAACAATTAAGTGAAGTTCTGTGTTTTCTTTTTTGACAAAATTTTGCGAAATACTTGATTCAAAGCTTTTAAGATTTAAATATTCCTGATTTTTCTCATAATTTTCTAGCAAACTACCTTCATATTCATTTGTACCTCTAGATTTGCAGAGTGCAGGGAGCACAGACTTCGATAAAGGAGGCTCAAAAGGTTCAATTTGTGAAGGTTTGTCTGGTTGTGCATCGATATTACATTCCACATATTCAAAAGGTGAAAGAATAGGAAAGTGTTTATGGGTTTCATGAGAGAGTAATTTATAATACTTTGACTTTTCTTTCATGTGTAATTTTACATGAGAGTTATAATTGCCTTTTGTACCAAATCTTCGGCCACAAATCATGCACTTATAAGGCTTCTCACCTGTGTGTGTAGCCATATGACAATTAAGAATACTGGAAAATGTAAATCCTTTGCCACACACCAGACACTTATATGGTGCTTCTTCCAAGTGCTTACTCATGTGTGAAATTAATGAACTTTTTTGGGAAAATACTTTTTTGCAATAGTTACACTTGAATGGCTTTTCTCCAGTATGCATTCTTATATGAGATGTAAGTGAACTTTTCTTATTAAATTCTTTATCACATTCCATACAGTGATATGGTTTTTCACCTGTGTGAATTCTTGAGTGTGATGTCAGATTACATTTGTATAAAAATACTTTATCACACTCTTTACATGCATATTTCTTTTCCTTGGTATGTACATTCATATGTGATGTTAGGTTACATTTTAATGAAAATTCTTTTCCACAGTATTCACATTTATATGGCCTGACTCCTGAATGAAGTTTCATATGGCATTTAAGAGTGCTATTTTTTGTAAATGTTTTACTACAAAGTCTGCACTCAAAAGGTTTTTCCCCAGTATGCATTCTCATATGACTGAGAAGGCCACTAGCAAAGGAAAATCCTTTGCCACACTCTAAGCATTTATGTGGTGTGTCATCCACGTGTATGAGCATATGAGAGGTGAGAGTACTCTTTTGGAGGAAAGCTTCGCCACAAACTTTACATCTGTATGGCCTTTCACCAGTATGGATTCTAATGTGAATATTTAATGTAGACTTCGACGAAAAATGTCTACTGCAAAATTTACACTGATACGGTTTCTCACCAGTATGTACTCTAGTGTGTGAAATTAAATTGTGCTTATTAAAGAAACTTTTGTCACAGACATTACAATGGTGACTTTTTTCAGTAGAATGACGAGTTACATGAGCATTTAGGGTACTTTTATTAGAAAACTGCCCACCACACACACTACAACTGTATGTCTTTTTTTGAGTATGAGTCCTAATATGGGAAACAAGCTTACTCTTATTAGTAAATATTTTACCACACTCATTGCATGAAAGAGATACAGTGCTATTATTAGGCTGGTGTTCATCCTTATTTTTAATGCAACATGATCTCACATGTGAAACATAATTGTGTTCACTTGCAAATTCTTTCCTACAGTTAGTACATGTGTGAGGTTTGTCTTCATGAGCTTCCATATGACATACAATTTCACTTTGGGTGAGAAAAGTTACACCACATTCAAAACAAGTGTACATCTTTTTAGTGGTTGCAGTCTTGCAATTGTGATATCTTGCCTCTTCAGATAATTCGTGTTAATTTCAATGTACAGTATTCGTAACGTCGATCAGAATTAGGCATATCTTAATAGTTGATTCCCTTTCTTTTCCAAATATATCTTCTGTTAACTATTAATCCAAATCTGTAATAGAAAATTATCATTAATATCTCCAAAACTTAAAAAATAGCTATTAATTGTTCAATTTTCTAAATACAGTAATGAACAAAAGTAATGCAGCTCAAGGGAATCATTAAACTTTATAAATAGCTGCCATTTTTCACCAAGGAAGAGTGACCCTAAGAAGACATTCACAGTCACTCTCTAGCTGCATTTTTTTTCCAACAATGGTAGATCAGTTTGAATTTAGGACTATGATTAACAGCCATATAAAACCATACATATTTTAAAACACAAATTACTGCATGTGATATTTTAATCAGCTAATACATACCACTTTTATATGGCCCTTGCATAAATACTTGCAATAGCCTGGCCAAAGTATGATAGTACTTGGCATCATATTCATAAGTTATAACTACATATCACTTCCTTGAGGTGCTCTAAGAATTACAACACAAGGTCCCCAATGGAAATAAGTTATTTTGACTTTTTGGAGTTATCCTAGGTAATCTACACATATGCTGCTATGTATGATAATTTATGTAACTATGTGTACCCGTACCTGAATAAAAACTTACTTACACAGAACAGTATAATACATTGAATGCATATCAAATACAGTGGCTAACAAACCACGGTGTGGGTGGGGGTTAGAACTCATGGCAAGCGAGTCGTTAAACTCCAGGCCAGTATGTAAGCCACTGGGCTAGGTGGCTACAATAAGAGGATGGGAGTTTAGTGCTTTGTTTTGATTATAATAATAAGAGGATGGGAGTTTTTCAATATAATAAGTTATGAAAATGACATAAGGTCATCAGTGATGGGAAACCAATGAAATATCTTTGAGAGCTAATGACATGCAACAAGTATTTCCCCTGGAAGTGGTAGTACGTTGCGTGAGGCTGGAAGAGCCACCTCCTTCTTCAGGATATATGCAGTTTGTTATTATTATTATTATTATCAAAAAGATGTGCTAAATCTACTAGGGTCATACAGCATATGCAGTTTGTGCCAAGGTTCCTTCACCTCCTGATAATTGCACGAGCTGGTATGTATTATGACACTTCTTTTGGTTGAGTGATGTCTGTCGTTACTACAGAGTGAACCTTACCCCAGCAGCAGCTTTTGTGTGATGGTCTTGGTTCAGTGATGTTACCACAGAGTGAATATTCCCCCAGCAGCGCCTCCTGTCTGATGGACTTGGTTCAGTGATGTTACCACAGAGTGAACCTTCCCCCAGCAGTGCCTCCTGTCTGATGGACTTGGTTCAGTGATGTTACCAGAGTGAACCTTTCCCCAGCAGCACCTCCTGTCTGATGGACTTGGTTCAGTGATGTTACCACAGAGTGAACCTTCCCCCAGCAGCACCTTCTGTCTGATGGACTTTGTTCAGTGATGTTACCAGAGTGAACCTTCCCCCAGCAGCGCCTTCTGTCTGATGGACTTGGTTCAGTGATGTTACCAGAGTGAACCTTTCCCCAGCAGCGCCTCCTGTCTGATGGACTTGGTTCAGTGATGTTACCAGAGTGAACCTTTCCCCACCAGCGCCTCCTGTCTGATGGACTTGGTTCAGTGATGTTACCACAGAGTGAACCTTCCCCCAGCAGCACCTTCTGTCTGATGGACTTGGTTCAGTGATGTTACCAGAGTGAACCTTCCCCCAGCAGCGCCTCCTGTCTGATGGACTTGGTTCAGTGATGTTACCACAGAGTGAACCTTCCCCCAGCAGCGCCTTTTGTCTGATGGACTTGGTTCAGTGATGTTACCAGAGTGAACCTTCCCCCAGCAGTACCTTCTGTCTGATGGACTTGGTTCAGTGATGTTACCACAGAGTGAACCTTCCCCCAGCAGCGCCTTTTGTCTGATGGACATGGCTCAGTGATGTTACCACAGTGAACCTTCCCCCAGCAGCGACCCAATGGAAATAAGTCACTCTGACTTTTTTGGGTTATCCTAGGTTCTCTACACATATGCTGTTATGTATGATAATCTATGTAGCTGTATTTGTGTATACGTGAATAAACTTACTTACTTATGGTCTTGGTTCAGTGATGTCTTGCTACCACAGTGAACCTTTCCCCCAGCAGAGCCTCCTGTGATGATGATTTTGTTGTTGCTGCTCTCCTCCTCCGTATAACTACACTTTGACTTCTAATATCATAATTTTATCCAGAATGCCGATAGATAATGAAGCACTTATATTAAATATAACTTACATATTATTAGTAAGTACTTGCAAAAAAATGTTTACTAACTTATGTTGGCCACGCTTTGGAATGTAAGAGTATCAGATAACAGTTAACATTCAATTCAAGGATTGAAACAGGTGGTGCTATCTGAGAGATGGGATAAGAACATCTGTAAGAAATCAATATTTACCCATGTTATAGAATAGTGAAAAAGGATATCATTTTCCCAAGTAACTGGCATATTGAATTTTTTATTTCGTTTATATTATGACTAACTGCACTAATGCGATTTAGTTTTTTGTATATATGCTCCATGTGCAGATAAAAATTATATATATATTAGTTTATTTAGGTACAGGTACACAAGTACAATTACACAAATTTATATGACCACAATTATGTGTAAACAAACACAAACACATGTCAATTGCCTAGGATACCCCCCAACAACAACAAAAAGTCAATTCTCAAAATAGCTAGGGTCACCCCGAATCACAAAGGAGGTGATCAAACAGACCTGAATAATTATAGACCAATTTCTAATTTACCATTGCTTTCTAAAATCTTCGAAAAATTAATTCATAGACAAATCTATTCCTACCTCGTCTCACACAATGTACTCAACCCCTGTCAGTTTGGATTCAGGACAAACAAGAGCACAAGTTTAGTTTGATATCTTTATTATGCACCCCATACCCATCCTGTGGGCGGTAGTCAAAAGATTACAGAGGTACATAATGGGTCCAGGGACTGGACCTCAAAGTTTGATAGCTGAGCAAGTTACAAAGGTAATGAACTCAGATGGTCACAATCATGACAAGTTACAAAGGTATTTGCAGATTACAGAGGTATATAGGGTCCAGAGACTGGGCCCAAAGTTTTGATAGCTGAACAAGGTACAATGGTAATTAATTCACTAGTTACAAGGTAATGAATCATGTAAGTAAATTTACTTACGTCTGTACATGGTTGCACTCATGAACAAATTATAAAGCAATGAGCAATCTATTAGTCTACACCCAGCCACAACTGTAATGAGTTATTGGTGCAAATTTTAATTGTTGGGTCACACACACACATATACATATACACATACACACGCATACAT
>WNWK01026025.1:0-27879 GCA_009830355.1 Cherax destructor
CATCCTCCTCCTCATACACTACCTTCATCCCCTGTCCCCTCCCAAGCCCCTTCGACAGTTTCCTCTTCTATCTCCTCACCCTCTACTTTAGTGCAGTCTATAGACTCCCCGATCGTTGCTCACTCTTCTTCCATTTCTAATGTAGTCCCACATTCTGCATCTTTGACTTCGAAACACTGGAAGCTATTGCAGAATATATTACAGAGACTGGACAGATGATGGACACTACTCCACCTGAGGTTCCTCATCTCTCTTCTTCGTCTCAACCCCCCCTTCCTTCACAACGTCCTCCTCCTTCTCTGATTACAGGTCTTCCGCTGCCTCCACACGTGGACTTTTCTAACCCTAGTCCATAGATTCCTCTCACTTCCACTTATATCTTTCTCTCCATAAATCATGGCTTATTTACAGTGGAATATCCGAGGCCTCAGGGGTAACCGGGGTGAGCTTCAGGTGTTGCTCTCTCAGTTTTTCCCTGTTGGGTTCTGTTTGCAAGAACCCAAATTACAATCCACTGTTATCAGGCCCTTTTCAGGCTATGATTTGTTATATTCATCGGATCCTTTTTCCGATGGAACCTTTAACGAAAGTGCTCTTCTTATACGCACTGGTGTTCCATACTGTCAGCTCTATGTTCCTTCTTCCTTACATTACACCGCAGCCCGTATCCACTTGAATAAGTGGTATACACTCTGTTCTTTATATCTCTCCCCTTCGCGGGCAATGTCTATCCCAGATGTTGATTTTCTGGTTTCTTCCTTACCGCCACCCCTTCTATTACTCGGCGATTTTAACGCACACCATTTTCTCTGGGAGGATCGCACTGTGACTCCGTGGCATTCGGTTGGAGGCATTTCTTGCTTCTCTTCCCTCCATGTTTTAAATACGGGTACTCCTACCCATTTTGATCCCGAACTCATTCTTTCTCCTGCATCGATCTTTCCATCTGCTCTTCATCTACTGTCCTTGACTTCACCTGGTCTGTCCTCCCGGACTTACATGACAGCGATCATTTCCCAATCATCCTTAAGTCCCCTCTGTTTTCTCCACCTCCTCATTGCTCACGCTGGCAATTTGACCGGGCGAAATGGGACCTTTACGCACATCTTACTGCCTTTCATGAGGTTCCTATCTCGTCCTCCATTGATGAGGTTTTACATCTCTTTTCGTCCTCCATCTTCACAGCGGCTTCACATTCTATTCCCCAAACCTCGGGCAAGCATCCTCAGAAGTGCGTGCCTTGGTGGTCTCCTGCTTGTGCTCGGGCAGTGCGTTTGAAACGTGCTGCATGGGGCAGGTATCGATATAACAGAACCACAGAGAGACTCCTTGATTTCAAGCAGAAGAGAGCTATTGCTCGTCGTGTCATACGTGATGCTAAACGCACTTGCTGGCGAGATTACGTTTCTACTGTCACTTCGGCTTCCTCGATGAGTGCAGTCTGGAAGAAAGTGCGGAAATTAAGTGGTAAATTCTCCCCCGACCCGGCTCCTGTTCTTCAGGTTGCTGGTGTCGATATAGCACACCCTCTTGCCGTTGCATTTCTCAGGGGCTCCATCTATGCCCCTCGTTCCTTTCTTCTAAGTCTGCCAGCGAGTTAAAGCCCTTAGATTTTTCTTCTCTTAGAGAAGAATCCTATAATGTGCCTTTTACCCTTCAAGAACTGGAGGCAACACTCTCTGCTTGCCGATCATCGGCAGCTGGGCCAGACGGCATACATATTCGTATGCTACAGCATTTACATCAGTCTGCTCTTACTGTCCTCTTACGACTCTTTAATCTTATATGGTCGCAAGGAGTTATTCCCCAGCTGTGGAAGTCTGCTATTGTTCTCCTTTTCGAAAACCAGGTGCTACGGGACGTGATCCCTCTCACTACCGTCCCATCGCTCTTACCAGTGCAGTTTGCAAGTAATGGAACGTCTAGTTAATAGACGTTTGATGTGGTATTTAGAGACTCACAATAGTCTCTCCCTAGTCAGTATGGTTTCCGTAGGGCCGTTCTGCCATTGACCCCTTGCTGCGCTTGGATACGTATATTCGTAATGCCTTTGCGAATAACCATTCGGTTATCGCTATCTTTTCGACCTTGAGAAGGCTTATGATACAACTTGGAGATATAATATCTTGGCCCAGGCCCCTCCTTAGGCCTCCGAGGCAACTTACCATTCTTTCTTAAGGCTTTCTTAACTGACAGACATTTCCGGGTCGGGTTCGTAATGAACTCTCCCGAATTTGTCCAAGCTGAAGGTGTCCCCAGGGATGTGTTCTGAGCACAACACTTTTTCTGCTTGCTATAAATAATCTGGCATCTGTTCTCCCATCCAATATTTGGTCATCGCTCTATGTGGATGACTTTGCTATAGCTTGTGCAGGTGCTGACTGTCACCTCATTGCAGTTTCCCTCCAGCATGCCATCAACCGGGTTTCTGATTGGGCCACCACTCACGGGTTTAAGTTTTCTAGTGGCAAAACTCATCAAATTACGTTCACTAGACGTTCAGTGGTCTCTGATCATCCATTGTACCTATACGGCTCACGTATCCCAGAACGTGATACAGTCAGGTTTCTCGGCCTCCTGTTTGACCGCAGATTGTCCTGGAAACCTCACATTACCTCTCTGAAGGCGACTTGCCATAGCCGGCTGAACCTCCTTAAAACCCTCGCACATCTTTCATGGGGGCTGATCGTAGAACTCTCCTTCGCCTACATTCAGCCTAATTCTATCGAAACTCGATTATGGTGACCAGATATATTCGGCAGCCTCTCCTGCCACTCTTTCCAGCCTTAATCCCATCCATCACCAGGGATTACGCTTATGCCTTGGTGCTTTTCGTTCTTCCCCGGTTGAGAGCCTCTATGTAGAAGCGAACATTCCATCCTTGTCCGATCGTCGTGATGCACATTGCATTCGCTATTATGTTCGCTCTCATGACCTCCGCAATCCTTCCATGTATAGGATTGTCACAGATGTTAGTAGACGCTCGTTATTTTTCTTCGCCCCTGTTTACTTCGTCCCTTTTCTCTTCGTCTGCATTCACTCTTGTCTTCCCTTCAGCTTCCGCCTTTATATGTTCATGTGGCTTCACCCTTTCCTCTACCCCCTTGGGAAGTTCCTGCTGTCCGTGTCTGTTCTATTCCTCTACCTTGCGCGAAAGCCCAACTGCCTACGGCGGCTTCTCGCTCTTTCTTTCTAGACCATTTCCGTTCTCATTCCCATGCTATCGCAGTATACACCGATGGTTCAAAGTCATCTGACGGCGTCGGATTCGCAGCAGTGTTTCCGGACAGCGTCGTACGAGGGCATCTGTTACCCTCGGCTAGCAATTCTTGTGGCACTTATCCGTATTGCATCTATGCCTGTATCACCATTTGTGGTCGTTTCAGACTCCTTTAGTGCTTTACAGGCTATCCGTAAAATTGATACACCTCACCCCCTAGTTCTTCGTATCCACCTTTGGTTACGCCGTATCTTTAGCAAGCATAAAGATATTGTCTTTTGTTGGGTCCCTGGTCATGTTGACGTACAGGGCAATGAACAGGCAGACACTGCTGCGCGGTCAGCAGTACATGACCTTCCAGTTTCATATAGAGGTGTTCCTTTCACAGACTATTTTGCGGTCATTGCTACCCACCTTCGCACCCGTTGGCAACAACGCTGGTCTGACCTGCTGAATAACAAACTTCATTCTATTAAACCGGTTATAGGTTTCTGGCCTTCTTCTTGTCACCAATGTCGAGGTTGGGAGACTACACTCTCCCGTCTTCGCATCGGCCACACTCGTCTTACTCACGGGTATCTCATGGAGAGGCTCCCTGCCCCTCTCTGTGAGCATTGTCAGGTTCCAGTGTCTGTTCGACATATCCTGTTGGACTGCCCACTCTATCAACGAGCACGCAGAATTTACCTCCAACGACGTCTTCGCTCTGCGGCCCTTTCTTTACCTTCCCTTCTTGCAGATGGCCCCTCCTTTAATCCTGACTCTCTCATTGACTTTTTGACAGAAACTGACTTACTACACAAACTCTGAAGATTATACCTCTAGCACCTCCCTCAGTCCCTTCTACCTCGATCTCTTGCTACCCTCCTCCCCTGCACTATCCACCGTCATCTTGCACTCCATACCCTACTAATCGTCCATCTCCCTCTTACAACCCACTCTCCCTGCATCCTACAATAACCTGCAGCGCTGTATAACCCCTGTGGTTTAGCGCTTCTATTTGATTATAATAATAATAATAACATTTTAGAATTATTCATTGAAGCTTCAGTTTTTTTAAATGTCATTAAGAACAACGAATCAACAAATTTTTCATACAGCGTTTATTTTGTACATGTAAATGATTATCAATGAATTACTGAAACTACTGGATCCAAATGGCATACTGTTGACAATAGTGAAATCAAAACACATTGTGCAGAAAAACCTTTCATTGTGACATTTCACTGTGTAGAGCTTATCAAGTCATGATGTAGCTCTACACAGAGTGAAATTTCACACTGTTATCTAGTTCTGCAAAATGTCTCATCTTTACTAAGATTACTATTACTGTCATCTGCATTCTGTTTGTCCTCCAGTGCATCCAAGACTGTCATAGTGGTTCAGTAGTTGTGAGAAGCAGGAGCGACCTGTTCTGAACCCATGCTGCTCTGGATTGTGCAGTTGCTGGGAATCCAAGTGGGTGGTGATCTTGCTTTTTGGAATCCTTTCAAAGATTCTTAGGATATGGGACTATTGCTTTACTGCATCCTTTGTGGAGTGGGGCAACATCCATCATTTTTAGAGAATGTGGGATGACCACCATATCAAGGCTTCCTCTGTAGCATACATAAGGCATGTGATAGAGGTTTCTACCAGTTCTTGATGAATACTGAGTTTCACAAGTCTGGTCCTGGAGCAGAGTGCATGGGCTTGTTGTCAGTGACTTTTTCGAAGTCCATTGGTGTTAATGTTATGTCAGAAATTTTGAAGATGTTGCCAAGATTATGGGTCTCGTTCATAAAAAAAATATTTGGATTACCAATCTTGAGTCTGATTAATGGCTCGCTAAACACAGTCCTATTGAGACCTCAGTATCTCACTCATTTCTTTGCTGTCATCAGTGTAAGTCACATCTTGTTCAACCCGTTAACTGTCCAAATGTAGATCTATGTTTCCACTGCTAGTGCTCCAAATATTTTGAAAAAAAAAAAAAAATAAGAGGGTAATTTTCTGTGCAATAAGACCAAAAAAAATGTTTAGGGCCAGTACTTACAGAGATATAAGGCCGCAAAGCTGGCACTGGATGCTCATCTGACAAGAACATGGAGTCCTGTCACTTGCAGAAGTGTTGCCGATATATCTTTTTTTCTTGTTTGTTTTTTAATTTATATAATTTTTATGTTCTGATAATTACAATTTATAGTAGTTCTTGTGATTTTATAGCCAATCTTTGATCTGACACTAATATTAGGTACTAAAATAGTAATCAGATAGTCACAAACACACTGACAGGTGGATATTTAGACCTGACTTGGTCACATACTATTGTCTAGAAATATATACACAGTATTTATAGGTCCCAGCAATGTTTTAGACATGCTGGACTATATGAAACTCCTTGAAGCACGGTGTAAGACAAGTATGTATCACCCCACTGCTGACAGTGCAGCAGTGGAGTGACACTTGATGACCGTGTACTGCTCCAGTGAACCTTGGCTATATTTGTTCTCGCTGTTACACATAAACATGTCTGTCTGACTGTCTGTCTATATCTGTCTCTGCTTATTTGTCTTTCTGTCTGCCTGTGTGTGTCTGTCATCCTGTCTCTGTCTGCTTCTCTCTCTTTCTTACCATGCATGCTTATTATGCCTTATATCTACAAGCACAGTATATCACTTTGTCTGGATTTTTTGGGTTATCCTAGGTAATTTACACTATATGTGTGAGAGAGAGAGAGAGACATAGATAGAGAGAGAGAGATAGAGAGAGAGAGAGAGAGAGAGAGAGAGAGAGATTCAGAGAGAGAGAGAGAGAGAGATTCAGAGAGAGAGAGAGAGAGAGAGAGAGAGAGAGATTCAGAGAGAGAGAGAGAGGTAGATAGATAGATACAGAGAGAGAGAGCATAGAGAGACATAGAGAGACATAGAGACATATAGAGACATAGATAGAGAGACATAGATACATAGATAGAGACATAGAGACATAGAGACAGATAGAGAGACATAGAGACATAAATAGAGAGACATAGAGACATAGATAGAGAGACATAGAGACATAGATAGAGACACATAGAGACATAGACACACATAGAGACATAGATAGAGACACATAGAGACATAGATAGAGACACATAGAGACATAGATAGAGACACATAGAGACATAGATAGAGACACATAGAGACATAGATAGAGACACATAGAGACATAGATAGAGACACATAGAGACATAGATAGAGACACATAGAGACATAGATAGAGACACATAGAGACATAGATAGAGACACATAGATACATAGATAGAGAGACATAGATAGACATAGAGACATAGACATAGAGACATAGAGACATAGATAGACATAGAGACATAGAGAGACAGAGACATAGATAGAGAGACATAGAGACAGATAGAGACATAGATAGAGAGACATAGAGAGAGAGAGAGAGAGAGAGAGAGATAGACATAGATAGAGAGACATAGAGAGAGAGACATAGAGAGACATAGAGAGACATAGAGAGAGGAGACATAGAGAGACATAGAGAGACATAGAGAGACATAGATAGAGAGACATAGATGAGAGACATAGCTGCAAATGTTCCACTTAACATAACGCTAAATGGTTATGCACACAGAGGAAAATTCCTAGGAATCCACCTTGACAGTACGTAGTCTTAAATTCCAAACACACATACAACAAATTTCCAAGAAAATCTCAAGGACAGTAGGTATATTATCTAAGATACGCTATTATGTGCCTCAACCAGCTCTCATTGCACTATATCATTCTCTTATCTACCCTTATCTCACCTATGGAATCTGTGCATGGGGCTCAACAACATTAAATCACCTCAGACCACTCATAACCCAGCAAAAGGCTGCAGTCAGGATGATAACAAATTCCCACTCTAGACAGCATACTCCACCTATATTCAGAACCTTAAAACTACTCACCATAAAAATATTCATACCTATTCATGTGCCTTCTACATACATAAAACTCTACATGCTAATATCAACCCTGCGCTCAGAATTCTCCTCAACAACTTTAATAGGTCCCACGAAAATGACACAAGACACAGATCACTATTTGACATACCCCGAGTCCATACTAACCAATGTAAAAATTCTATGCACATAAAGGGCCCCAGAATCTGGAATTCATTACCAGTAAATATCAAGTTAACCTTGTCGGAAAATCAATTCAAGACTCTTCTCAAAAATCACCTACTCACCCTATACTAAATACTCATACTGTAACAAACTTTCAAACCCAATATTATTTTACTTAAGATGATCTCAATTTGATATGCTCATCCTCCTTAACACTTGTTGCAATTTCATATCATCATATTGTCATTTAAAATCTTATAGTATCATCATTTTCTTAATTTGAAATAAAATATATACAGTGGTACCCCGACTTACGATATTTTTTCATTCCAGAATGCTGTTCAAGTGCCATTACCAAACGAATTTATCTCCATAAGAAATGATGTAAAATAGACTAGTCCTTTTAGACCCCCAAAATTACACTTACAAAAGCATTTAAAAAAATCAACTTACATAAAAGGGTGTGTTTGGGGACCATCGTAAGTCGGGGTACCACTGTATCTAGAAGAAACTCTAAAAAATTTCTAGTATTGTTATTATACTAGTATAGCATCAACATACTGTAACTTGAAATAAATTATACAACTAGATTAAACTCAACCAATTTCTCTTGTATTGTCTTTTAATAGTATGTATAACCATATTATAATTTAAATAATACAGAACTAGAATAAACTCAATCAATTTCTTTAGCATTAAGTACTTAGTGAATAAGTCTCTAGAATAAACTGCCCCTAATGCCATGGCATGCCAGTGGCTCTCCTTGCATTACAGTTTTATAATTGTAACTACCAATAACATTGTACACTTGTAACATGCATAGAAATAAAAATATTATTATTATTATTATTATTACATAGATAGACATAGAGAGAGACATAGAGAGAGAGACATAAGAGAGAGAGAAAAGAGAGAGACATAGAGAGAGAGACATAGAGAGAGAGAGAGACATAGAGAGAGAGAGACATAGAGAGAGAGACATAGAAAGAGAGAGAGAGACATAGAGACATAGAGAGAGAGAGACAGAGACAGAGAGAGAGAGAGAGACATAGAGAGACATAGAGAGAGAGAGACATAGAGAGAGAGACATAGAGAGAGACATAGAGAGAGAGAGACATAGAGAGAGAGAGACAGACATAGAGAGAGAGACATAGAGAGAGAGACATAGAGAGAGAGACAGACAGACAGAGAGAGAGAGACATAGAGAGAGAGAGACATAGAGAGAGAGAGAGAGACATAGAGAGAGAGAGACATAGAGAGAGAGAGACATAGAGAGAGACATAGAGAGAGAGAGACAGAGAGAGAGACATAGAGAGAGAGAGAGAGACATAGAGAGAGAGACATAGAGAGAGAGAGAGAGAGAGAGAGAGAGAGAGAGAGAGATAGATTGATTCAGAGAGAGAGAGATTCAGAGAGAGAGAGAGAGGAGAGAGATAGATAGATTTCAGAGAGAGAGAGAGAGAATAGATTTCAGAGAGAGAGAGAGAAAAGGAGAGATTCAGATATATATATATATATATATATATATATATATATATATATATATAGATAGATTCAGAGAGAGAGAGAGAGATAGATTCAGATATATATATACTGTATATATATATATATATATATATATATATATATATATATATATATATATATATATATATATATATATATATAGATAGATTCAGAGAGAGAGAGAGAGATTCAGAGAGATAGAGAGAGATAGATTCAGAGAGATAGAGAGAGAGAGAGATTCAGAGAGAGAGAGAGATAGATTCAGAGAGATAGAGAGAGAGAGAGATTCAGAGAGAGATAGATTCAGAGAGATAGATTCAGAGATAGATATAGAGAGAGAGAGAGAGAGAGAGAGAGAGAGATATTCAGAGAGAGAGAGAGAGAGAGAGATTCAGAGAGAGAGAGAGAGAGATACAGCCAGAGATAGACAGAGCCAAAGTCAATCAGTCAGCCAGCCAGCCTGCCGAACATGTATTACACATGTTCCAGAATCATTTCTCCTTACTTAAGGCATAGGTTATAGGACATTCTGGCAGGATGACACAACCAGTGGTATCAAAATTGAAAGGCTGTGGCATAAATGTTGCACATGGGTTATTATCGAGGTTTTTGATATTTCCTCAACCACTTTTGGTCACATCCATCTCAAAGCCACTAAACTCGGGGCTAACATCACTTTCCTCTTAAAATGGAATAAATAATAAAGATTTTATTTCTTTGCTAAAGTTACAATGTGTAATTACAGTTTTGATTTGTTAAGTACAAAGAAAGCCACTATCATGCCGGGGCATTTCGGGAAGACTAATCCTAGTACAGTGGTACCTCGACTTACGATATTTTTTCATTCCAGAATGCTGTTCAAGTGCCATTACTAAACGAATTTATCCCCATAAGGAATGATGTAAAATAGACTAGTCCTTTTAGACCCCCAAAATTACACTTACAAAAGCATTTAAAAAATAAACTTACATAAAAGGGTGAGTTTGGGGACCATCGTAAGTCGAGGTACCACTGTACATAATAACTATGTAAGTCTAGACAAGATAAGAGTGGTTAACTTTTTAATAAATCTTTATTTTATCTTAATAGTCAAGGTGGAGGTTTATAAGAATAATTATCTTGAAGTTGCACATAAAAACAATATTACAATTAATGGTTCAAACAGTAATATTTTATTGATTGGCAGGTGTTTTAATAGACTAGAGGTTATATAATATAATATTGGGAGAGTTGCTTCAAACTGATTTGAAGTTGTTTTGTTGGTTTGGTTAGTATTGAGAGATGAGATAATTTTAAGCATAGTCCTAAATTTGTATGTAGTTAAGGGATCCTTTACCAGTTCAGGTAGTGAACTCCAGATCTTTGGGCCCTTTATGTGCATTGCATTTTTGCTTAGTGTGAGACTGACACGAGGGATGTTGAAGAGTGCCTTATGCCTTGTATTACGACTGTGTGTTTTGTTGTAGCTATCAAGAAGTTTAAGCAGAGGTTTCTATTGGAGTTTAATGTTCTGTATATGTAGTAGGCACAATAATATGAATGTATGTCTCATATATTTAGTAGGTTTAGGCTTTTGAAAACTGGTGGGGTGTGCTGTCTGGCACAGGAGCTGGTAATCATCCACAAAGCTTTTTGTTGGGTTATTAAAGGTTTGAGGTGGTTGGCTGTGGTTGATCCCCAGGCACAAATACCATAGGTGAGGCTGGGATATATTAAAGAGTGGTATAGGGTATAGGGTAGGGTTATTGAAGCTAGCACCTTGGGTAGTTTTAAATTTAGGTTGGATAAATTCATGAGTGAGAGGGGTTGGTTTTGAGTGGGACTTGCACATGAGTAAATAGAATTATCAAAGCTTATTTCTTGGGTAGCATTGAAAATTTGGTTGGGCAAATATTCTATTAGTGGGGTGGATTATGAAGGACCTGTCTATTATGGGCCAACAGGCCTGCTGCAGTGTTCCTCCTTTCTTATGTTCTTATGTTCTCTCTCTCTCTCTGCACAGGTCATTAAGCTATAATATTTGAAGCTGCAATGTTAATTTGTAAAGCATAAGAACAAGTTTGTGGGAAACAAACATGCAAGCTCTGTAATTTAGGTTATAATATCCGCCACATCCGCTTTGTTTGGCGCGGATGCGGATATTTACTTAATTGTGATTGCAGATACGGATGTCTCATTTAGAAAAAATACGAATGCAGATGCGGATGTCTCATTTAGAAAAAATACGGATGCGGATGTAAGAATTTGTGCGGATGTTCTGGGGATGCGGATATGGATATCCGATACATCCCTAGTATATATACTCAAAACTTCTAGCGGCTTCAAATCAAGTGGGAGAAGCTGGTAGGCCCACATATGAAGAATGGGTCTGTGGTCAGTGTGCACTGTATAAAAAAAATCCTGCAGCACGCAGTGCATAATAAGAAAAAAAACTCTGACCGTGTTTTTGGAATAAAACGCCGACTTTGAGGTGCATTTTCGTATAGTATTTATGGTTGTATTCTCTTTTTTGTGGTCTCATTTGATAGAATGGAAAACATATTACAGAAATAGAGATGATTTTGATTAGTTTCGTGATGAAAATGACCTTGAAATTGAGCTCAAAGTAGTGGAAATGTTCGATTTATGTCAATATTCAAGAGTACACAAATCACAAATGCACTGATATTATTTATACCATTTTTACAATAATGCAGTAGTCTGCATAACAGTAAATCTTCTATTTTTTGTGTGAATAAAAAATCAAAATAGAAAGCAAGAGTAATATAAAAGGGGCCTAAAGACGTGACTGATGAACAGAGAAAATCTTATTTTAGTGCCAGGAATGTCTGCATTGTTTATTCTGGACCCTATTTTGAAATTGACATCTTTTTATTTTGCATTAAATTGGCCAAATTGCCAATTTCTGACCACTTTATTGGGTAGCTGAAATCGGTAAATTGATGGTTTCTTGTACTCAATCGATAGAACAAATGGAGTTCGAAAGAAATAGTATGAGTTTGAAATCGGTAAATTGATGGTTTCTTGTACTCAATCGATAGAACAAATGGAGTTCGAAAGAAATAGTATGAGTTTGGTTGACTGTAACAATGGAATTGGCCAAACATAAGGCTCAAAGTTGGCAAAATCGCCGATGTGTATATATCGCCGACATCGCTAACTTCACGAGAGTGTAATTCCGTAAGTTTTCCATCAAATTTCATACTTTTGGTGTCATTACCATCGGGAAAAGATTCTATATCATTTCATAATAAAAAATAATTTTTTTTTTCCAAAATTTTGCGACAACAGGAGACACCTCAGGATTAGGGTTGCAACAGTCAAAGGGTTAATTCTCATGGGAAATGTTATTTCACTTTTAGGCCGAGCTTCTGGAATGGATTACGTCCGATAAGCGAGGGTCCACTATACGGTCAAGGAGTGTTGATATGACATGGCATGGAAATAAATGGTATAAAATACCGACACAATGGAAAAATAAACACATAAGCAGTATAATGTGATCCTTTATTGACAACGTTTCGCCCACGCAGTGGCTTTAAGACCTCATTCCGAGTATCCACCTCCACATCCACCACCATCAAGGACATTACCAGTAACAGACAGGAAAAACTTCAATCCACGGCAGGGGTATACACAATCCCTTGTAATGGCTGCAGCAAATTATACGTTGGCGAAACATCCAGAGACCTCCAAACACGCATTTCAGAACACCAGTACGCAGGCAGATCTGACGACTCAAGAAATGCTTGTGTTCAACACCGAAATTTACACAACCATTTAATCAACTACAGAAACGCAAGACTCATCGCCAGAGAAGACAACACGCAATACCGAAGAATCCTGGAATCCTGGAAATGTTCGATTTATGTCAATATTCAAGAGTACACAAATCACAAATGCACTGATATTATTTATACCATTTTTACAATAATGCAGTAGTCTGCATAACAGTAAATCTTCTATTTTTTGTGTGAATAAAAAATCAAAATAGAAAGCAAGAGTAATATAAAAGGGGCCTAAAGACGTGACTGATGAACAGAGAAAATCTTATTTTAGTGCCAGGAATGTCTGCATTGTTTATTCTGGACCCTATTTTGAAATTGACATCTTTTTATTTTGCATTAAATTGGCCAAATTGCCAATTTCTGACCACTTTATTGGGTAGCTGAAATCGGTAAATTGATGGTTTCTTGTACTCAATCGATAGAACAAATGGAGTTCGAAAGAAATAGTATGAGTTTGAAATCGGTAAATTGATGGTTTCTTGTACTCAATCGATAGAACAAATGGAGTTCGAAAGAAATAGTATGAGTTTGGTTGACTGTAACAATGGAATTGGCCAAACATAAGGCTCAAAGTTGGCAAAATCGCCGATGTGTATATATCGCCGACATCGCTAACTTCACGAGAGTGTAATTCCGTAAGTTTTCCATCAAATTTCATACTTTTGGTGTCATTACCATCGGAAAAGATTCTATATCATTTCATAATAAAAAATAATTTTTTTTTTCCAAAATTTTGCGACAACAGGAGACACCTCAGGATTAGGGGTTGCAACAGTCAAAGGGTTAATTCTCATGGGAAATGTTATTTCACTTTTAGGCCGAGCTTCTGGAATGGATTACGTCCGATAGCGAGGGTCCACTATACGGTCAAGGAGTGTTGATATGACATGGCATGGAAATAAATGGTATAAAATACCGACACAATGGAAAAATAAACACATAAGCAGTATAATGTGATCCTTTATTGACAACGTTTCGCCCACGCAGTGGCTTTAAGACCTCATTCCGAGTATCCACCTCCACATCCACCACCATCAAGGACATTACCAGTAACAGACAGGAAAAACTTCCAATCCACGGCAGGGGTATACACAATCCCTTGTAATGGCTGCAGCAAATTATACGTTGGCGAAACATCCAGAGACCTCCAAACACACATTTCAGAACACCAGTACGCAGGCAGATCTGACGACTCAAGAAATGCCTGTGTTCAACACCGAAATTTACACAACCATTTAATCAACTACAGAAACGCAAGACTCATCGCCAGAGAAGACAACACGCAATACCGAAGAATCCTGGAATCATCACTTATCTGTATATCCAACAACTTCAACCAGAACAACGGCTTTTACAACATAGCTGAACCTATTGCCAAGAAACTTCTTCAACGCTATCCCACCTAGAACTCAAGAATGGAACACTGCAGGTCCTTTAAGTCACACAATGTTTTTAACTATCACACTACTTTTAAGATTGTCACATGCAGCTTTCTCCACCTGACCCAGCATTCTCCACCTGACTATACCCTATATATATTCATGTTACTCATTTTCCAGGTAGATCTGTCTGTGACTCGATAAAGCCCACTGCGGGCGAACGTTGTCAATAAAGGATCACATTATACTGCTTATGTGTTTATTTTTCCATGACATGGCATCAGTGAATCCCTGGTGTTTGACATGCTGTTTGCTCTAGCTGGCGCTCAATTGAACTGGTGCTTACACAGGGTACTAAGTGATCCCAGATTTTTTTTTAATGCTGCACACACAGTGTTAAGACCCACTCTATATTGACCAGGCATCTCAGGCTAATCATACGAAATTTGGAGGCAGGAAAAATAAAATGTTGATCCACGTTTGGAGCACTAGCTGTAAGAAAGTAGGTCTATGTTTGGACAGTTAAGGGGTTAAGCAAGTGCCCAATAATGTGGTTTTTGCTTTGTTTTGGGCATTCAATGCTTCCCTCCCTGGCTGCCTTGTCCTTTCCAGCTCTGTCCTGCCCTTTGCTTTGCCTAGCCCCCTCTGCCCTGCCTAGCCCTCCTTGCCCTGCCCATCCCTGCCCTGCTTGCTCTTCTCTGCCTTGTCTGTCTGCCTTGCCTACTCTGGTTTACCCTACCCTGCCTGCTTGCTTGCTTTGCCCTGCCTTACTCTACCTGCCCTGGCCTTCCTTGGCTGCAGTGCCTGCCTGCTCTGCCTTGCCTGCTGTGGTCTGCCTGCCCTGGCCTGCCAGCCTTCCTCGGCCTGCTCTGCCCTGTCTTCTTTGGCCTGTAATAATCTCCCTACCCTGGTCTATCCTGACTACCTTTTCCTATCCTGCCTGCCCTGCCCAGCCCTAACCTGCTCTGCCTTTCAAGGCCCTGTCCTGCACTGCCCTCCCCTGCCATCTCTGGCTTACCTGCTCTACCCTGCCTCCTCTGTCCTGTCCTGCCTGCCCTGTCCAGCCTACCCTCTCCTGCCTACATTGTTCTGCCTTTCTCTGCCTTCTTTGTCCTGCCCTGACCTTTATTGCCATGTGTTGTTGAATTATTATTACATGACCTCTGTTGGTCCGGCAAAATTGATATTTTGAGAAGGCTTTGGAGGTAAGAGTGCCAGAAAATTGATGGTGTACCTTTATTGCTAGAGATGAAATAATACCTGTGCAGCTGTTTTATTGGTACAGGTCCACATTCCTTTATCTGAAATTCTGAAATTCGAAAAGTTCCGAAAACCGAAGTTTTTTCATGGAGTGTGGAGCGTCAGTCACTGACAGCCAGAGTGGAAGGTGTCAATTGTGTCAAAACTAAGTGCACTAGAGAATGGAAAAAGTACAGAAGATAAAGAACCCAGGAAAATAAAGAGATTAGCCGAAGAGCCAGAAACAAATATGCACAGGTAAGAAGGGAGGCTCAGCGACAATATGAAAATGACATAGCATCAAAAGTCAAGTCTGACCCAAAGCTGTTGTATAGCCACATCGGGAGGAAAACAACAGTCAAGGACCAGGTAATCAGGCTGAGGAAGGAAGGTGGGGAGTTCACAAAAAACGACCAAGAGGTATGTGAGGAGCTCAACACGAGATTTAAAGAAGTATTTACAGAGGAGACAGGAAGGACTCCAAGAATTCAGAATAGGGAGGTACACCAACAAGTGCTGGATGAAATACACACAACCAAGGAGGAGGTGAAGAAGCTGCTATGTGAACTTGATACCTCAAAAGCGGTGGGACCAGACAACATCTCTCCATGGGTCCTTAGAGAGGGAGCAGAGATGTTGTGTGTGCCACTAACAAAAATCTTCAACACATCCATTGAAACTGGGCAACTACCTGAGGTGTGGAAGATGGCAAATGTAGTCCCAATTTTTAAGAAAGGAGACAGACATGAGGCATTAAACTACAGACCTGTGTCACTGACGTGTATAGTATGCAAAGTCATGGAGAAGATAATCAGGAGGAGAGTGGTGGAGCACCTAGAAAGACACAAGCTTATAAATGACAACCAGCACGGTTTCAGGGAAGGAAAATCCTGTGTCACAAACCTACTGGAGTTTTATGACAAGGTAACAGAAGTAAGACACGAGAGAGAGGGGTAGATAGACTGCATTTTCTTGGACTGCAAGAAGGCCTTCGACACAGTTCCTCACAAGAGGTTAATGCAAAACCTAGAGGATCAGGCACACGTAACAGGAAAGGCACTGCAATGGATCAGAGAATATCTGACAGGGAGGCAACAACGAGTCATGGTACGTGACGAGGTGTCAGAGTGGGCACCTGTGACGAGTGGGGTTCCACAGGGGTCAGTCCTAGGACCTGTGCTGTTTTTGGTATATGTGAATGACATAACGGAAGGGATAGACTCAGAAGTGTCCCTGTTTGCAGATGATGTGAAGTTAATGAGAAGAATTAAATCAGTCGAGGATCAAGCAGGACTACAAAGGGACCTGGACAGGCTACAAGTCTGGTCCAATAACTGGCTCCTTGAATTTAACCCTGCCAAATGTAAAGTCATGAAGATCGGGGAAGGGCAAAGAAGACCGCAGACAGAGTATAGTCTAGGTGGCCAAAGACTGCAAACCTCACTCAAGGAAAAATATCTTGGGGTGAGTATAATACCGAGCACATCTGAGGCACACATCAATCAGATAACTGCTGCAGCATAAGGGCGGCTGGCAAACCTAAGAATAGCGTTCCAATACCTCACTAAGGAATCGTTCAAGACTCTGTACACCATATACGTCAGGCCCATACTGGAGTATGCAGCACCAGTCTGGAACCCGCACCTGGTCAAGCACGTCAAGAAATTAGAGAAAGTGCAAAGGTTTGCAACAAGACTAGTCCCAGAGCTAAGGGGATTGACCTACGAAGAAAGGTTAAGGGAAATCGGCCTAATGACACTAGAGGACAAGAGGGTTAGGGAAGACATGATAACGACATATAAAATACTGCGAGGAATAGATAAGGTGGACAGAGACAAGATGTTCCAGAGAGGGGACACAGAAACAAGGGGTCACAATTGGAAGTTGAAGACTCCTATGAGTCAAAGGGATGTTAGGAAGTATTTCTTCAGTCATAGAGTTGTCAGGAAGTGGAATAACCTAGAAAGTGACGTAGTGGAGGCAGGAACCATACATAGTTTTAAGACGAGGTTTGATAAAGCTCATGGAGCAGGGAGAGAGAGGACCTAGTAGCAATCAGTGAAGAGGCAGGGCCAGGAGCTATGAATCGACCCCTGCAACCACAAATAGGTGAGTACAGACACAGATAGACACAGACAGACACAGACAGATAGACACAGACAGATAGACACAGACAGATAGACACAGACAGATAGACACAGACAGATAGACACAGACAGATAGACACAGACAGATAGACACAGACAGATAGACACAGACAGATAGACACAGACAGATAGACACAGACAGATAGACACAGACAGGTAGACACAGATAGACACAGACAGATAGACACAGACAGATAGACACAGACAGATAGACACAGACAGATAGACACAGATAGATAGACACAGACAGATATACTATAATAATAATAATAATAATTTTTATTTCAATGCATGTTACAAGTGTACAATGTTATTGGTAGTTACAAATATAATACAATTATAAAACTGTAATGCAAGGAGAGCCACTGGCATGCCATGGCATTAGGGCAGTTTATTCTAGAGACTTATTCACTAAGTACTTAATGCTAAAGAAATTGATTGAGTTTATTCTAGTTCTATATTATTTAAATTATTAAATGGTTATACATACTATTTAAAGACAATACAAGAGAAATTGGTTGAGTTTAATCTAGTTGTAGAATTTATTTCAAATTACAGTATGTTGATGCTATACTAGTATAATAACAATACTAGAAATAGTTTTTAGAGTTTCATCTAGGTATATATTTTATTTCAAATTAAGAAAATGATGATACTATAAGATTTTAAATGACAATATGATGATATGAGATTGCAACAAGTGTTAAGGAGGATGAACATATCAAAATGAGATCTTCTTAAGTAAAATAATATTGGGTTTGGAAGTTTGTTACAGTATGAGTATTTAGTATAGGGTGAGTAGGTGACTTTTGAGAAGAGTCTTGAATTGATTTTCAGACAAGGTTAACTTGATATTTACTGGTAATGAATTCCAGATTTTGGGGCCCTTTATGTGCATAGAATTTTTACATTGGTTAGTATTGACTCTGGTATGTCAAATAGTGATCTGTGTCTTGTGTCATGTTCGTGGGACCTATTAAAGTTGTTGAGGAGAATTCTGAGCGCAGGGTTAATATTAGCATGTAGAGTTTTATGTATGTAGAAGGCACATGAATAGGTATGAATATTTTTTATGGTGAGTAGTTTTAAGGTTCTGAATATAGGTGGAGTATGCTGTCTAGAGTGGGAATTTGTTATCATCCTGACTGCAGCCTTTTGCTGGGTTATGAGTGGTCTAAGGTGATTTAATGTTGTTGAGCCCCATGCACAGATTCCATAGGTGAGATAAGGGTAGATAAGAGAATGATATAGTGCAATGAGAGCTGGTTGAGGCACATAATAGCGTATCTTAGATAATATACCTACTGTCCTTGAGATTTTCTTGGAAATTTGTTGTATGTGTGTTTGGAATTTAAGACTACTGTCAAGGTGGATTCCTAGGAATTTTCCCTCTGTGAGCCTTGTGATGGGTGAACCATTTAGCGTTATGTTAAGTGGAACATTTGTAGCTTTGTTTCCAAACTGAATGTAGTAGGTCTTGTCCGTATTGAGAGTAAGCTTATTTGTCATCATCCATGTTGATATTTTCTGTAATTCGGCATTAACTGTGTTGGCTAGTACGACTGGATTTGGGTGAGAGAAGACATATGTTGTGTCATCTGCAAACAAAATGGGTTTGAGTAGTTGTGATGCATTCGGTAGGTCATTTATGTAAATGAGGAATAGGAGTGGCCCCAGGACACTACCTTGAGGACACCGACTGTAATTTGTTGTGTGGAAGAGTTCTCTCCATTTGTGTTCACGTACTGACTTCTGTTGCTAAGGTACGACTTTAGGTAGTTGAGGGTGCCCCTAATACCATAGTGCGCTAGTTTTGTGAGCAATAAATCATGGTCGACTGTATCAAATGCTTTGCGTAGGTCTATGAAGATTCCCAGCGGAACCTCTTTCTTCTCAAGTGCGGTGTATATTAACTCTAACATGTGTGTTATAGCATCGTTTGTGCTCTTGTTGGTCCTGAATCCAAATTGACAGGGGTTTAGTACATTGTGTGAGACGAGGTAGGAATAGATCTGTTTATGAATTAATTTTTCGAAGATTTTAGAAAGCAGTGGTAAATTTGAGATTGGTCTGTAATTGTTCAAGTCAGTTTGGTCACCTCCTTTGTGGATCGGGGTGACCCTAGCTATTTTGAGAATTGATGGGAAGGTTGAAGATTCAATGGATTTATTGAATAATGCTGCTATAATTGGTGACAGTACATGTGTAGCTTTTTGTACATAAAGGGTGGTAAGCTGTTTATGTCTCCTGCTTTGTTTTTAAGGGTGTTGATTATGTGTGAGACTTCAATTGAGTTGGTAGGAGCTAGGAATAGTGTATCTGGGTAGGTGTTGGTGAGGTAGTCTGTTGGACGAGTGTTCGAGCTTGGGATCCTACTCGCTAGATTCTTTCCTATGGTGGAGAAGAAAACATTAAGTCTGTTTGCTGTCTCAATTGGTGAGAGTAGGGGTTCGTCTGTTTTTGATAATTTGATGGTATTGTTCGTGGATATCTTTTATTTCCTAGAATTGTAGATAGGGTTTTCCAGGTCTTTTCATATCACCTTTTACGGTCTGGAGTCTGTTCTCATAATACAATTTTTTTGGGCCTTCTTGTCAGGCTAGTAAGGATTGATGAGTAGCGTTTGGATTGTTCTCTGGTTATTAGACCCCTTCTATATTGTTTTTCATATTGGTGCCTCTTATTTATGGATTTAAGGATGCTGGGTGTTAGCCAGGGATTGTTAAGTCTCTTAGCTGTGATCTGTTTAGTTTTTTCGGGCAATGTCTGTTATAGAGGTTATGTGTTTTTTAAGAAAGTTCTTGATGCATTCATTAATATCTGAGTGTGTTTCCAATTCGTTAAGCCAGTCAATGTTCGTCATAGCTGATATAAAATTATTAACAGCAGACTCATTATGTAGTCTGAAGGTAACTTTTGCAATTTCTTGGGGCAGAATGCCTAGGTTAGTTATGAGAAAGGTAGGGTAGTGGTCTGTGGTGTTTTCTGTGATTATGCCTGATTTTTGAGGAGATATTGTGTTAGTCCAGATGTGGTCTAGTAACGAGGTACTATTATCAGAGATTCTTGTAGGTTTTGATATTGTTGGTAGTAATAAGCAGTTGCTCATAGTGTTTGTGAATTCAGTTACCTGCGGGTCTTGGTCATGTAGGAGATTTATGTTGAAATCTCCTGTGAGCAGCAAATGATCTTTGTTAAGGCGTGAATCGATTATCAGGTTTCCTAGTTTTTCACTAAAGTGGCGGATGTTTGACTGTGGTAATCTGTAGATGTTTATCACTGTGAGGGGTTTTGCAGGTCTTTTGATTTAAATTTAGCTATAATATATTCTCCATGTTCATCCCTTGTACAAGAATTCTCGATACAATCGAGTTGATCTGTATAATATATTGCTGTTCCACCCTCGCTGGTCTGTCCTACAGTTGTGAATGGCTGTGTAACCTGGGATGGCATAGATACCTGTAGTATCAGGCTTTAGCCAGGTCTCAGTGAGTGTGATGATTGACATATTGGACTGTAGGGATTGGAGTAGTGCTGTGAGGTCATCATAATGTTTGCTCAACGATCTAACATTGTAATTGAAGATAGTTAAGTTATTGTTGGCTCTGAGTAATGTCTTTGCTTGATCAGCTGTGTAATAGTTACAATTGCTGTTGGAGTCATGTAAGTCATTTAATAATAGGTTGATATCAGGATCAATGCCTGTAATCATATGGATTAATGTGATTCTATAACTAGACTTGGGAACAATAGATTATGATAACTTAATGATATGGTATTAGATTAAAGTCTTACTTGCTAATGGATTAACACAATTATGTGCAAGTGTTTACAGGAATTTTTACAGTGATATAGGATATTTGAAAATGTTAATGATATACTAATTTAACTGTCTAATGAATGGTTAGAACAACTTCAATGACTAGTATTAAATTGGTATGGAAAAATAAATTTTTGATTCAATGTGGCACTGGTTGAAACTTTAGTATATGAAAGGCAATAAGAGGTTAATGAATGCAAAGAGCTATTGAACTAGAAGTTAAAATAGATTTGACTAATATTAAAAGTAGTTTTGATTAAATTGAAGTTAATAAAGTGACTGAAGTTGGCTAATGGTAAAAGGTATTTATAAGATATAAGTAAATGATTGCACTTATCAGGTAGTTGCTTATAAAGGAAATATTAAGTAAGTCACATATACAATGAGGTAGTTGTTAGAATATATGAATACAATTAAGCAAATAAAGTGACTGAAAGTTGACTAAAGTTGGCTAATGGTAAACAGTATTTATAAAATATAAGTAAATGATTGCACTTATCAGGTAGTTACTTATAAAGGAAATATAAAGTAAGTCATATACACAATGAGGTAGTTGTTTGAATATAAGAGTACAATTAAGTAAATAAAGTGACTGGAATTTGCTTTTGGTAAAAGGTATTTGAAAGTATGAGTAAATAATTGCACTTATTTGGTAATAGCTTATAAGAAAAAAAAAACTAAGTCACATACACAATGAGGTAATTGTTTGATAATAAAAATATAAAAAGAAAAACAATAGTGAAAAAATTGTAATTAAATTTCAAGTAAAAGTAATTACTAATATTGTAAATAGATTGGGTTGGGAAAAGGTAATGATAGATTTGTATTAAAAATAAAAAAATAAAAGTAAATGGTTACAGAGACGTTAAAAGATAAATATATAGTAAAATAGGATGTACAATTATATTTAGTGGGAAATTTAATATAGTGAGGTAGCAGATTATTAGAACAAAAATGAAGTTAATTACATTAATATATAATCAGTTTTGGGAGAAATGTAAGATTGTGCGGTTGCAGTTACTAATACAACTGTTGCACTAACGCAGACTAAGGATTAGGTCATTGATATTATTCAGTCTCTGTAAGATTAGCATCTCGAAGGAATGTGGACAGTTCATTTTCATTCGTGATATAATAAGCACGGCCTACATTTGTTTTCTTAACTAGGATTTTCCCTTCTCGGGTGAAGCACTGGTGGATTTTGTCATTATTCTCACGTTTAAGCTTTCTTACTCTGTATACACAGACAGATAGACACAGACAGATAGACACAGACAGATAGACACATACAGATAGACACAGACAGATAGACACAGACAGATAGACACAGACAGATAGACACAGACAGATAGACACAGACAGATAGACACAGACATATAGACACAGACAGATAGACACAGACAGATAGACACAGACAGATAGACACAGACAGATAGACACAGACAGATAGACACAGACAGATAGACACAGACAGATAGACACAGACAGATAGACACAGACAGATAGACACAGACAGATAGACACAGACAGATAGACACAGACAGATAGACACAGACAGATAGACACAGACAGATAGACACAGACAGATAGACACAGACAGATAGACACAGACAGATAGACACAGACAGGTAGACACAGATAGACACAGACAGATAGACACAGACAGATAGACACAGACAGATAGACACAGATAGATAGACACAGACAGATAGACACAGACAGATAGACACAGACAGGTAGACACAGATAGACACAGACAGATAGACACAGACAGATAGACACAGACAGACACAGATAGATAGACACAGACAGATAGACACAGACAGATAGACACATACAGATAGACACAGACAGATAGACACAGACAGATAGACACAGACAGACACAGACAGATAGACACAGACAGATAGACACAGACAGATAGACACAGACAGATAGACACAGACAGATAGACACAGACAGATAGACACAGACAGATAGACACAGACAGATAGACACAGACAGATAGACACAGACAGATAGACACAGACAGATAGACACAGACAGATAGACACAGACAGATAGACACAGACAGATAGACACAGACAGATAGACACAGACAGATAGACACAGACAGATAGACACAGACAGATAGACACAGACAGATAGACACAGACAGATAGACACAGACAGATAGACACAGACAGATAGACACAGACAGATAGACACAGACAGATAGACACAGACAGATAGACACAGACAGATAGACACAGACAGATAGACACAGACAGATAGACACAGACAGATAGACACAGACAGATAGACACAGACAGATAGACACAGACAGATAGACACAGACAGATAGACACAGACAGATAGACACAGACAGATAGACACAGACAGATAGACACAGACAGATAGACAGATACAGACAGATAGACACAGACAGAGTAAAAAAGCAAGGGTTCCCTGCCTACATTCATTCATCAATGTCACTGCCTTATCAGTAGTTATATGGCAATTGTCATAACACCATTCTTCAAGGAGTTTCATATATACTCCAGGGTGTCTAAAACATTGCTGGGACCTATAAATACTTCGTATATATTTATAGACAATAGTAAATGACCAAGGCAGGTGAAAATGTTCACCTGTTGGTGTGATTGTAATAATAATAATAATAATAATAATGTTTATTTAGACATGATACAAAGATGCACTACATAGTTCTAGGTATAAATGGGGTGTACATGCCAGAAGCCCCTAATATGCTGAGCATTGTGGGCATTCTTAAAATTAATTAACAGTAGACTACATGGTAAAAAATTATGGTTGATAATTTACAAAATAAGTATAATTGTGTATTTGAGTTGTGAAATTTGAATATAAGTTGAACATAATTTATTAATTGCAACAATGCAATTAATTAAATCAGATCAGACAAATTAAAACAATTACATAGTTGTATTGCAATTACAGTTTATATGTTCATTAGATGAGTTACAAAGAGTACAATCAAGAGAGTGGATTATTTTATTTGTTAATGCTATAGAAACAGAGTTGTCTCAGTATGCATTATTTATAACAGGTTTTTACATTTAAGTGATTAATCAACTTTGTTGATAATGTTAAATATTGTGCACTTAGGTTTGGGTGAGAAGGTGGTTTTTTTTAGCATCATTTTGAATTGAGGTACAGGCAGGGTTTCTTGGCAATAACAGGTAATGAATTCCAAATTTTCGGGCCTTTAATGTGCATTGAGTTTTTGCATAGTGTTAGATGGACACAGGGAACATCGAGGAGTGATCTGTGTCTTGTGTTAGGGTCATGTGTCCTGTTAAGGTTGGTAAGGAGAAGTTTGAGTGGTGGGTTAATATTTGAGTTTAGTGTTCTATGTATGTAATAGGCACAGTAAAAAGTATGGATGTCTTGTATGGTGAGTAAGTTTAGATTTTTGAATATTGGTGGAGTATGTTGTCTGGAGTTTGAATTTGTTATCATTCTGACTATTTGAGTACTATTTCAGTACCTAATGTTAGTGTTAGAACAAAGATTGGCTATGAAATCACAAGAACTATTATAAATTGCAATTATCAGAACATAAAAATTATATAAATTAAAATAAAAACTAGAAAAAAAGTATATTGGCAATACTTCTGCAAGTGGCAGGACTTGATGTTGCCGTCAGGTGAGCATCCAGCACCAAATTGGCGGGCTTATATCTCGGTAAGTACTGGCCCTAATTTTTTTTTTTTTAGCCTATCCTGTTTATAAAAATGCGCTCTTCATTTAAAAAAAAAATCAAAATATTCGGAGCAGTACGCAAGTGAACGTAGATCTACGTGTGGACAGTTTAAGGGTTAAACCAAAAACACGGTCGGATTTTTTTTTCTCATTATGCACTGCGTGCTTCAGGATTTTTTTATACTGCGCACACTGACCATGCAGACCCATTCTTTCATATGTAGGCCTGCCAGCTTTCTTCCACCAGATTTGAAGGCGCTAGAATTTATGCGTACAAGTACGTGATCGACCCTCAAAGGGTTAAGTGATTTTAATGTTGAAGTTATTTCTGTAGGGATAATGGGAGCCAGGTAGAAAGAATTAGGATAGTTGCCTGTCAGATAGCTTCAGCAATGTTGTTTGCAAGATTAGTTCCTACTGTAGCAAAAAGTCATTAAGTTTGTTCGCAGCATCGATAGTTGAGAGGATGGCTCATTTTTTTTTAGAGATGGTTATTTGTTTGTTTCTTGAGTTTTTTTATCCTAGAATTTGGAAGTATTCTCCTGGTTTCTTTATACATGTATGTATCTTCTTTGGCATTATGAAATCTAGTGGAATAGTAGTTTTATTTTATTTTTTATACTTGGGTGTTGCACAGTGTGAACAGTAATTCAAAATGTCAGTTGCAACCTGTCCTATTATAGTCAGCATAAATTCCTTTTCTACATCTAGTCAACCCTTACTACCTATTGTTTTGAGTCTCGACCACCTTATGACTGGAATACATGTATATTACTCGTGCTGTACTGTCACACAATGCCTATTATGTGCTAGGGCTACAATTAAGCAGTAAGCTTGTTTTAGGATTAGTTTGCCCAGGATGCTGTGCATGTTAAGTAGCTTTCTCTTGAGCATGCAATTGTATCAATTAATATTTGTCATAATTGTATGAAACTTGTAATTGAAATGAATTTCTCAGTCATTATAACTTCTCTTTAAGTTTTTTAGAAATATTTTTTTATTTACTCTTAATATGTATTAATCAAAGTTTTATGTCATTGATGCACATCACAAACAAATTGTGGCAGCCATTTAGGACCTAATTCCTCTTATTAATCTCTAGTTCGATTTCATTTAGTTTACGTGATTCATTCACTGTTGAGTTGCTGTTGTGATTCTTTAATGTTCTTAGCTCAGTGTATTGATGTCCATTTTAAAGTACAATAGACCACCTTTTACGTGTTCAGGTACTACATTACCAATACATCACGAATGAAATATTGCATCTTCAAAAACAGGTGTTAGCCAGAAATGTTCAGTCTGTTCCATTGATATTTAATGTACACAGTTCCTCAGAGAAATTTTTCCCCATATATTTCATGTTGTCTTTAATATATCCATATAGAAATTCTGTCATTTTTACTGTTTCCTACAGCACAAGTCTACAAGTGTTTTAATACCTGGCATCTACCTACATGATGTCTACATCATGGTATCCATGCACTAATTGTCATACAAGTTGACCCAAAGTAGCAAGAAATGTGCCCATCCACTCCCTAGATGAATAAAGCCTAGAGTTGCATAACATTTGCTAATAAAGCTTCTATATGTTAATATTAGATGTATGAGTCAGGAGGATACCTATCAACGCAGCTGTAAAGTTACTCTTACTCTTCAGTTGTTTAAAATTTCTCAAGCATTTTAAACTACTGATTTTGTTTGATTGTTAATTGTTCATTCATGTATTTTTGGTGACTGTATCAAGAGTATTCATGTGGAGCTGGGTGCAGAATGTGGTGTACTGAGCTGTGTTATAGCCAGACACTGCTCCCAATGTTATGTCATGCTGACCAATTGGAGTACAGACCTAACATCAGAGCAGCCTACCCACAACTCATGGCTGGTCTCTTGGTTCTGTCTGGAGTTGTGCCTGGGTAAGCTTAGGATGCACAAAGCCAGTCATGTCCAGTACAAGCCATATTTATGCCACTTAATCACTAATAAATTCCTATTGTGAAGGGTTTTGATTCAAGGAAGTAGAGCTACCCTTCTCAAATTTTCTAGGTGCTTTATGACCCCATGGGTTTAGTGCCTTCTTATAAATATTACAAGGGTTACCCCAATCCTCAAAGGAGGTGATCCAACTGAAGTAAATAACTACAGGACAATATCCATCCTGCCATTACTATCTAAAATCTTCAAAAAAATAATTCATAAGTAAGTTTATTCCTTAGTATCTTACAATATACTCAACCCCTGCCAGTTTGGTTTTAGGTTGAAAAAATATAACTAATGCAATTATAACAATGCTTGAACTACTTTATGCAGCTCTTGAAAATACATGTAATGAATTTCTCCTGGCCTCTTCATAGACCTGTAGAAAGCTTTTGGTACAGTGGACAACAATATCCTGCACCTTAAACTAGCATATTATGGGGTCAGAGGTCATACTCTTGTATACCTCTGGGCCTCTTCATAGACCTGTGAAAAGCTTTTGGTACAGTGGACAACAATATCCTGCACCTTAAACTAGCATATTATGGGGTCAGAGGTCATACTCTTGTATACCTAAAGTCTTATCGTAGTAATTGACACCAGTATGTCTCCACCAACTGTGTAACGTTGTCAATTCAGCCAAGGCAGTGTTCTTGGCCCTTTGCTCTATCTTATATACATCAGTGATCTCCTTAATGCATATTGTCTCCTTGAACCTGTTCTGTTTGTAGATGACAAAATTTTTTGTCATCTCCCACTCAAATACAACTTCTCTCAGTGACACTTAATGATGAGCTCCTAAAAGTATCTACGTGCATAACTACCAACAAACTCACCCTTAACCCTTTGACTGTCGCAACCCCCAAATCTCTGTGTCGCAAAATATAAAAAAAAAAAAATTATTTTTTCTTACCAAAATGTTAAGATTAATTTGCTGATTGTTTTAAGACCCAAAACATTTTTGTGATCAGTACTTACCGAGATATAGAGGCA
>WNWK01026026.1:0-27878 GCA_009830355.1 Cherax destructor
AGTTTGAGAGGGGGTTTATTTTGAGTGTAGTGTTCTGTGTATGTGTAAGGCATGATAAGTGTGGTTTTTTTTGTATTTAAAAACAAGTTAAGACTCTTAAAAAGGGGGAGTGTGTTGTCTAGTAAAAGGTTAGAAACCCCAACCCCCTTTTGCGCTTTTTTTTGGGTTTTAAAAAGGCTTGGGGTTTGTTTTTGGTTGAGCCCTTACCCAAACACTGGGGGGGGTAAGTGTAAATGAGAGAGTGGTAAAAGGGGCTAGAAGAGCTGATTGGGAGTGGTGTAATTTTTTAAAAAGGATGCCTTTTTTTTGAAGACTTTTTGGGGGGTTTGCTGTGTGTTTTCTAAAATTTTGGGGGTTTGCCCCCAGGTTGAGCCCAAAAAAATTTGCCCCGGTGTCCCCTAGTAATGGGTGAACCATTTAAAAATATTTTGGGGCTTTTGCAGCTCTGTTTAAAATAGTATTAAGTCTTTGGAGAAGAAAAAAAGAAGGTTTTTTTTATAAGTAACTTACCTTTAAGATATACTAAGAATATTATATAGTTGTTAATTTTTTTATATAAAGAAAAGTAGATAATTCTTAATTTTCTCTAAACTTTGGCCCTCCCCTTTGGGGGGGGGCAGTTGGTGATTTCAAGTTTCGATGGTTTTTTCCCCGGAAAATTTTTCCTGAAACCCGGGCATTCCCTCAATTATGGGGGCCGATCCCGGGCTGTCTCCTTTCCCCGCTTGCACGCCTCGCCGCACAGGCGTGGGAGCCAAAATCGGGGGTTTTCCCCCTTTTAGGGGGCATTACCCGGGGCTCTTTGTTTAGTGATTTTTCACTTTGGGGAAAAAGTCCCCAAAAAGGGCCAAAAAGTTTCGGGGGGGAACGTGGTAAAGAAAGTGGGGGAAAACCCTCGAATGAAAAAGGGGAATTTAAAAAGGGGATGGGGTGGCTACGTGTGGTAAATTTCCAGGATGTAAAACAAAAAAAATCTTATCCCCCTTTTATCCCCGGGAAAAAATAAATTTTAAAAAAAGGGGTTTTGGGAAAAGTTTCCCAAAAATAGATCGAAAAAAAGTGGATAAGGTTGAGAAGTGGTTGGGGGGTGTGAAAAAAGAAAAACAGATGGGGGGTGATAGTGTTTCCCCGGCGATAATTTGAAAAAAGGCCCCAAAGCCTTTTGTGCAAGATCTTGAAAAGACAACCCCCAAAATCAGTTTTGATGCGGTGATTTTAAAGCCAAAAAAGGCTGGTTTGAGAGATTTAAAACTAGTGGCTCCTTTTTTTGGGCGGCCGGTTGAAAGCGTGGGTGAAAATTTGTGCGGGAAATTTAAAAAGGGGTTGTGGCACTGAAAAAAAAAAAACAAACAAGTGTTTAATTGTGATAAAAGGGGGCCCTTTTTTTGGAAAAAAAACCCCAAACAGGACCTCTTACTCGGGAAAAAAAAAGGCCCCTGCCAGGGCCAAACCTAAGGAAGGCAAACTCCTTTGTTGTGTGGTAATGCTAGTGGGGATTTTAAAGGGCCCTTTTACTGGTGTATCTTCTAAAAATCCCGAGTTTTTAAAACACAATGGGGAAAAAAAAAATTTGTGTGTGTTTTGGAAGGCAACACCAAGGCTGGGTCACGAAGGCAAATTTTCCCTTTTGGAATGGCCCACTGGAGTGTTTGGCCCCGGTGTGAAAAATACCTCCGGAAAACAGTTGGAACTAAGTCCCCCCGGGCCAAATTTGGATTCCCCTGCTCCCCCTAAAAACGGAAGACTATTTGTCTGGGGTTTCCTTTTTTTAAAAAAGAAAATTTTGCCCTAACACCCTCCCCTCATCCGGCCCGGGGGTAGCAGGTCATTTAAAATTTTAAAAACTGTACACCAAACGTTTTAAGGGGTATGTACTTTAAAGGGGGATGGGCCTTTGGGTTTTCCCCAAGGGGGTTCGGAAAAAATTTCAGTACCCCCCATTGCATAGGCCTTATGGTTTAAAACTTGGGGGGGGTGATTTCCGGGGCTTTGTTAAAGGAAACCCTGTGAATGAGTGTGTTAAAAAGGTGATTTTAAAAAATTAGGCTCCCCCAAAAGCCCTTTTTGCCTGTTGTGGAAGATTTGTGGCTTGGGGAAGGCCGGGGGGTTTGGGGGTGAGTGGTGAGGATGTGGAAAGTTGGTGGAGGAGCCGGGGTAGAGCTAACCCCGGGGAAAGCTGCAGAGCTTTTCCCCCGGGAAAGCATCGGGCGATAGTAAGGGGGTTTTTTCCGGGGGGGGGATGGACGGGTGAGGGTAGTTACTTCTTCAGAGATTAAGGAAATTTTTTAAATGGAATGATTCGACATTTTTTTCAACCCTGACGGGGCAAACAAGCCAACATCTGTAATTTTTTTTAATTTCCCTTGGGGGAAAAGTTAAAAAAAAGGGGGCCGGGGAAACAGGCACTCTTGGGAAAATTTTTTTTCTAAAACAGGGGGTTGGTTTTTCAAGCTGGTCTTTTTGAATTAAAAGACAAAAAAAGGGAAATAACCCCGGAAAAGGGCTTGTTACCTGAAAGGCCTTATGGAGAGGGTTTTTCCCCCCCAACCTTCCCCTTTTTGTCCTCCTCCTATCTTCCTGATCGCAACTCTCTTTAAAAAAAGTACGTAAATATTATTTTAAATGTTTTTTAAATTTAAATTTATTACTTTTTCGTTTATTTTATAATATCATGTATTTTTAAAAAAAATAAATGTATTTATAAATATATATATATATATATATATTTTTTTTTTTTTTTTTTTTCAAACCCCCATTCCCCCAAGGGGGGGGGGAAAAAAGAAAAACTTTCATCATCATTCACCCCTCACTGTCTTGCCGGGAAAGGGGGTTTTTCCCCTAGGTTAAAAACGCACTCCCCCCCCTTCAAGTCCCCGGGCCTTTTCCCCCCCACCAGCCGGGGTCCCCTTTCCCCGAATCCCTTCATAAATGTTTTTGCTCCCCCCAACCGCGTCAAGTTTAAAAAAACCTATGCCTCCTTTCTATCAAATACCCGCTGCTTTCGGAAGTCCAAAATCCCCTAAACCCTTTCCCCCTCCCTCCACCAGGGCCCCACCCGCCTTCCTCCCTCTGATTTTTCTTTTTCAAATCACTCTGTCTCGTTCCTTCTCCCCATGTCCAACCTCACAAAACCCCCTCGGCTCCGGGCAATGTTTTTAATCCCCCTCTCCCAATTTCCAAATCCGAATTCTCTCATTATATTAAAACCAATTTTGGGGTCGGGGGCTTTCCCCCGCCCCGGCCTTCCCCTCGTTGCAACTTCATCACCCATTAAGTTTCCCCCCTATAAGGCGTTGGTATAACTATCTCTCATACTTCCCCCCCTTCTTAGGGGAAAAATTTTTTTTTTTGGGCCCAAATCTTCTCATTTTCCCCCCATCAAATTTTTGATTCACCTCATCCTTCATAGACCCTCCCCCCGGAAAAGTCGCTAAAAAAATCGGGGAAACATTCCCCTCCCGGGCTCTCTCCCTCCAAACGATATCAAATTTTTTGTCATATTTTTTTTTGTTATTAAAAAAATTTTTTCTTTTCCCCTTTTAAAAATTTCCCCAAATTTTTTTCTTTCCCCCCTTCCCAAATTCATAAAACCCTGCGGCTTCTCTTAAAAATCCCCAAAAACCGGTGTCCCCAGCCAAATTTTTGACGCTCATTTTTTTATTTGCTTCTTTATATTTTGGACGCCTCTTCCCCCGACCCTGGTTTATTTTCTTTTTCAACCCCTCTATAAATATATTGAACAATACGGTGCCAACATCCTTGCCCCTAAGGCCCACTTTTACTGAAATAGTCCCCTTCCCTCCTACCACTCTAACCTGAGCCTCACTATCCCCCTAAAAACTCTTCACTGCTTTCAGTAACCTTCCTCCTATTCCATACACCTTGCAACATCTGCCAATTGCCCCCTATCTACCCTATCATCGCCTTTTCCAAATCCATAAATGCCACAAAACATCTTTACCCTTATCCAAATACTGTTCACCTATATGTTTCCTGTAAACACTTGGTCTACACACCCCTACCTTTCCTAAAGCCCCCTTGTTCATCTTTTTATCCTGCTTTCTGTTTTACTCTTAATTCTTTCAATAATAACTCTACCATACACTTTACAGGTACCTCAACAGACTTATTCCCTATAATTTTGCACTCTTTTTTTGTCCCCTTTGCCTTTATACAAAGGAGACAATACACGCTCTCTGCCAATCCTGGTACCTTACCCTCTTCCATACGTTTATTAAATAATAGCACCAACCCTCCAAAATTATATCCCATGCTTTTAACATTTCTATCTTTATCCCATCAATCCCAGCTGCCTTACCCCCTTTCATTCTACCCACTGCCTCAGAACTTCCCCTACACCCACAACTGGCTCTTCCACACTCCTCAAGATGTTATTCCTCCTTGCCCTACACGAAATCACAGCTTCCCTGTCTTCAATCAACATTTAACAAATCCTCAAAATATTCTCTCCATCTTCCCGATACCTCTAACTCTCCATTTAATAACTCTCCTCTCCTATTTTTAACTGTCAAATCCATTTGTTCTCTAGGCTTCCTCAACTTATTAATCTCATTCCAAAACTTTTTCTTATTTTCAACAAAATTTGCTGATAACATCTCACCCTCTCTCATCTGCTCTCTTTTACATTGCTTCACCACTCTTTTAACCTCTTTTTTCTCTCCATATACTCTTCCCTCCTTGCATCACTTCTACTTTGTAAAAACCTCTCATATGCTAACTTTTTCTCTCTTACTACTCTCTTTACATCATCATTCCACCAATCGCTCCTCTTCCCTCCGCCCCCTCGCCTGTAACCACAAACTTCTGTGAACACTCTAACACTACATTTTTAAATCTACCCCATACATTTCGACCCATTGCCTACACTCTCACTAGCCCATCTATCCTCCAATAGTTGTTTATATCTTACCCTAACTGCCTCCTCTTTTAGTTTATAAACCTTCACCTCTCTTTTACTTACTGATTCTATTTTCCTTGTATCCCATCTACCTTTTACTCCCACTGTAGCTATAACTAAAAAGTGATCTGATATATCTGTAGCCCCTCTATAAACATGACATCCGAAGTCTACTCAACAGTCTTTTATCTACAATACATAGTCCAACAAACTACTGTCATTACGCCCTACATCATATCTTGTATACTTATTTATCCTCTTTTTCTTAAAATATGTATTACCTATAACTAAACCCCTTTCTATACAAAGTTCAATCAAAGGGCTCCCATTATCATTTTACACCTGGCACCCCAAACTTACCTACTACACCCTCTCTGCATGTTTCTCCCACTTTAGCATTTGGTCCCCTACCACATTACTCTCTCATTTGGTTCAAAAGTTCCTATACATTCGCTAACATCTCCCAAAATCTCTCTCTCTCCTCTGCACTCCTCTCTTCTCCAGGTGCGTACACGCTTATTATGACCCACTTTTCGCATCCGACCCTTATTTTAATCCACATAATCCTTGAATTTACACATTTATATTCCCTCTTTTCCTTCCATAACTGATCCTTCAACATTATTGCTACCCCTTCCTTAGCTCTAACTCTCTCAGATACTCTGACTTAATCCCATTTATTTCTCCCCACTGAAACTCGCCTACCCCTTCAGCTTTGTTTCGCTTAGGGCCAGGACATCCAACTTCTTTTCATTCATAACATCGGCAATCATCTCTTTCTTATCATCCGCACTACATCCAGCAGCATTCAGACAACCCAATTTTATAAAGTTTTTCTTCTTCTCGTTTCTAGTAGATTTGTACAGGAGAAGGGGTTACTAGCCCATTGCTCCCGGCATCTTAGTCGCCTCATACGACGCGCATGGCTTACGGAGGAAAGATTCTTTTCCACTTCCCCATGGACAATAGAGAAAATAAAAAGAACAAGAGCTATTAAGAAAAGAAGAAAAACCTAGATGTGTGTATGTATATATATGCATGTGTATGCCAGTGTAGTGTGATCTAAAGTGTAAGTAGAAGTAGCTAGATATACCTGTTATCCAGCGTGTTTATGAGACAGAAAAAAGACACCAGCAATCCTACCATCATGCAAAACAGTTTCAGGTTTCTGTTTCACAGTCACCTGGCAGGACGGTAGTACCTCCCTGGGTGGTTGCTGTCTACCAACCTACTACCTATATATATATATATATATATATATATATATATATATATATATATATATATATATACAGTGGTACCTCGACTTACGATGCTATCATCTTACGTTATATTCGATAACCGATATTTATAACGTAAGAAATTTGAATGCGACTTACGTTGTTTGATTGTCTAACGACATTCGTACCGGACGTGTCCGCTGGCGCCCAGCTGAGCGCGCACTCCAGGGAGCGTCAGTGCTATTGTTTAAAGCGAGAGCGACCACCCACCCACACCCACGCATTCATACCAGTATATTGTCATTATTCCACTGTTTTAGTGCTTGCAACTGCTAAATAAGCTACCATGGGTCCAAGGAAAGATCCTAGTGCTAAGCCTGTGGCAAGAGGAACAGAAAATATATGTACGATAGAACTGAAGAAGGAGATAATAGAAAAATATGAAAGTGGAGTGCGTATCAGTGAGCTGGCCAGGCTGTATGGTAAACCCTTTTCTACCATGGCTACCATTGTGGATAAGAAAAATTCAAGTAAAATCAAGGAAGCTGTTGTTGCAAAGGTTCATGTGTGATCACAAAACACAGACCACAAGTGCTGGAAAATGTGGAAAGGTTGTTGCTGGTGTGGATCAACGAGAAACAGTTAGCAGGAGATACTGTTTCGGAGGCAATAATATGTGAAAAAGCAAGGCAGTTGCATGATGATCTCCTTAAGAAAATGCCTGCACGAGTGATGAAGTGAGCGAATTTAAAGCCAGCAGAGGCTGGTTTCAAAAATTTAAGAAGCGTACTGGCATACATAGTGTTGTGAGGCATGGTGAGGCATCCAGTTGTGACAAAAGTGCGGCTGAAAAATATGTGCCTGAATTCCAGGAGTACCTAGAGGCTGAACAATTCCTCCCCCAACAAGTGTTTAATTGTGATGAAACAGGCCTGTTTTGGAAGAAAATGCCCAACAGGACCTACATTACTCAGGAGGAAAAGGCACAGCCAGGACATAAGCCTATGAAAGACAGGCTAACTTTGATGCTTTGTGCCAATGCCAGTGGTGATTGCAAAGTGAAGCCTTTACTAGTGTATCTTTTGAAAATCCGAGTGTTTGGCAGATGCGGTGTCAGCAAGTCTAACTTGTGTGTGATGTGGAGGTCTAACAAAAGGCATGGGTCACAAAGGACATTTTCTTAGATTGGTTCAATGGCGTGTTTGGCCCCAGTGTGAAGAAATATCTATTGGACAATAATTTGCCACTTAAGTGCCTCCTGATAATGGACAATGCTCCTTGTCATCCTCCAAACTTGGTAGAGAAAATTGTGGAGGAGTTTAAATTCATCAAAGTGAAGTTCTTGCCCCCTAATACCACTCCTCTCCTCCAGCCCATGGACCAGCAGGTCATTTCCAACTTTAAAAAACTCTATACCAAAGCAATGTTTCAAAAGTGCTTTGATGTGACCACAGACATGAACATAAACCTAAGAGAATTTTGGGAAAAACATTTCCATATGCTGCATTGTGTACACCTTATAGGTAAGGCTTGGGAGGGAGTGACTACCAGGACTTTGAACTCTGCCTGGAGAAAATTGTGGCCAGACTGTGTCCTAGAGAGGGATTTTGAAGGTTTTGGGGCTGAGCCTCAGAACCCTGAGCATGAGCCTGAGCCTGAGCCTGTTGTGGAAGAAATTGTGGAATTGGGCAAGTCTTTGGGGTTAGAGGTGAGTGGTGAGGATGTGGAACAGTTGGTGGAGGAGCACAAGGAAGAGCTAACCACTGAAGATCTGCAAGAGCTTCAACAGCAACTGGAACAAGAGACCAGTGGTCAGGACAATGGTTCAGAGGAGGAGGAGGAGGTGGAACAAAAATGGAAGAATGTGCCTTCTTCAAGGATTAGGGAGATCTGTGCCAAATGGAGTGATGTGCAAGCATTTATGGATGAATATCACCCTAAACATGCTGTTGCAGGCCGTGCTGGCAACCTGTACAATGACACAGTGGTGTGTCATTTCAGGGATGTGTTAAAGAATCGCCAGACACAGAGCTCCCTGGACAAATTTGTTGTTAGAAAGAGGTCCAGTGACTCTCAAGCTGGTCCTAGTGGCATTCAAAGAAAGGGAAGTAACCCCAGAAAGAACTTACCACCTGCAGTGTTAATGGAAGGATTCCCCTTCCAAACACTAGCATACTACTCCACCTTCTCCCTCCTCCCGTCCTCCACACATCAACAACTCTTCAATAAATGTAAGTGACATGTTATTGTTCAATATTTGCATGTGTATTTAGATATTCTTTATTAAATTATTTATTATTTAATGTCCAAAAGTTCTAAAAAATATTTTATTTAACTACTTTTGGAAGTCTTGGACGGATTAAATTTATTTCCATTATTTCTTATGGGGAAAATTGATTCGTCTAACGATTGTTTCATCTTAAGATATGCCCTCTCTGACGGATTAATATCGTAAGTCGAGGTACCACTGTATATATATATATATATATATATATAATATATATATAATATATACAGTAGAACGTCATTTAGCACAAGATTATGTTGCACGTTACCGGTATTGCACGATTTAAGATTTGCAACACATTATCATCTTACACGACGTAAAGATGATATTACACGGTTCGGCAGGAGGGGAAAAATTTTGAGCGCATGGTTATTTACTGCCTAAGAATCCTCATGCTTTGAGGAAAAGGGAATTTGTTTTTCCTTCCTGCAAACTGTAACTTTATTCAGATACACGGGGCCAGGAGCTGAGTCTCGACCCCTGCAACCACAATTAGGTGAGTACAGTTACATACATTATCATACATAGCAGCATGTGTGTAGAGAACCTAGGATAACCCAAGTCAGTCAATGGAAATACTGTCACTCTGACTTTTTTGGGTTATCCTAGGTTCTCACACACTGCTATGTATGATAATCTTGTAACTGTATCTGTGTATACCTGAATAAACTTACTTACAGTTTGTGGGAAGGAAAAACAAATAACTATTCTCACAAGCAGTCTTGTTACTACTACTGTTGTTGTGGTTCAGCAGACACCACCCGCCTTACCCAGCCACCACGGACCTCACCATCCCAGCATTCGTACGTATTTCATACGCGTCAAGAAGTCCTGGCTACAAGCCAGCTGTGTTTGTGAAGAATAAGAGTGAATTGAGTTTTGATCTTGAATTACAGAAGAAAACAAAGATATTAGACAAGACATAACCCATGGCCGTAATGAAGTGTTACTTTGTACACATAAAAGATGTAAACATAAGTTGTGTGACTGACTGACTGACTGACTGACTGACTGACTGACTGACTGACCTGAATGACTGACTGACTGACTGAATGACTTGACTGACTGACTTGACTGACTGACTGAATGACTTGACTGACTACTGAATGACTTGACTGCTACGAATGACTTGACTGACTTACTGAATGACTTGACTGGCTTACTGAATGACTTGACTGACTTACTGAATGACTTGACTGACTTACTGAATGACTTGACTGACTTACTGAATGACTTGACTGACTTACTGAATGACTTGACTGACTTACTGAATGACTTGACTGACTTACTGAATGACTTGACTGACTTACTGAATGACTTGACTGACTTACTGAATGACTTGACTGACTTACTGAATGGCTTGACTGACTTACTGAATGGCTTGACTGACTTACTGAATGGACTTGACTGACTTACGATGACTGACTAGACTGACTGACTGACTGACTGATCTTGACTACTGAATGACTGACTGAATGACTGACTGACTAACTTGACTGACTGAATGACTTGACTGACTTACTGAATGACTTGACTGACTTACTGAATGACTTGACTGACTTACTGAATGACTTGACTGACTTACTGAATGACTTGACTGACTTACTGAATGACTTGACTGACTTACTGAAAGGCTTGACTGACTTACTGAATGGCTTGACTGACTTAACCCCTCCCCTTATTGTAGTTTCTAGTTGACCTAATTTTTATTGTCCTGTGTATTCCTATCCATTCCCTAATGATTTTCTTGGTACAGTAAATGATGAAATGATCAGTAAGGCCTGTGGTAATGACACCTGACTGACAAATGTTCTTAGGGCGGTTACAAAGTATGTGGTCAATTAGGGTGGCTGAGAACTGTGTGATCCGGGTTGGTGTATTAATTAGTTGAGTGTAACTATTTAAATCCAGAATTTGCTTATACCTTTTACATAGCCCGTTATTTTGCTGTTGAAAATAGATGTTGAAGTCTCCCAGTATTAGTCTCCACATTGTTATCAAGTCCGGACAATACTCTTGGAAAGTCCCCTAAGAACTGGTCATGGGTGGGAGGGCGTTAACTAGTTCCTACTAAGATGGGTTTGGTCTTGGGAAGCAACACCTCAAACCATAGAATCTCCAGTTTATTGTCATTTAAGTTAGGTCTTGGATTCTAGGCTAATTCGTTCCTTATGTAGGCACATACACAATGATTGCAACAGCAGACTCTATGTACTGCTCCATAACCTGTGTCAATATAGAGTTAGTCTGCAAGAAATGCCTAGGCATGCTAGAGGCCTTCTTTGTAATTAATACAGTGGACCCCCGGATTACATAATTAATCCGTTCCAGAGGGCACTACTTAAACCGAATATTACTTAATCCGAATCTATTTTCCCCATAAGAAATAATGGAAATTCAATTAATACGTTCCAGACACCCAAAAGTATTAAAATAAATATTGTTTCCACATTAAATTACACAGAAAAGAATGAGATATAAAGTACATAAAACAGTAATAACTTGACACTTACCTTTATTGAAGAGTTGTGTGGAAGATGGAAGGAGGAGAGGAAGGAGTAGTTGCTAGTGTTTGGAAGGGGAATCACCTTCCATTATCACTTCAAGTACCAAGTTCTTTTCTGGGGTTACTTCCCTGCATGCCTGCTACACTCCCTGCATGCCTGCTACACTCCCTGCATGCTTGCTATACTCTTTACCACAGGGCTGGCACTAGGAGCTTTCTTTGAGCCCATAGTGGCTTATTTAGCAGTTGCAAGCACTAAAAACAATGAAAAAGTGACAAAATGTATGGAATGAATGTGTGGGTGGCTGTCATTCGCTGGTAAACAATGGCACACTGACTCTGGATGGAGTGTTGGGCCGTCTTGGCCATGCGTACACATCCATGATGAATTACTTATTCCGAGCGGATCTACTTATACTGAACCAATATTTTTACGGAAAAAATGTTACTTATTCCGAATTTTACGTAATCCGACGCCTACGTAATCCGGAGGTTCACTGTATTTTATAATATGTAAACCGCACATTGTAAGCTTTGCAAGGAAATAAATATTTTCATTTTCAAATAAAGAATCTTTAATCTTTAACTGCACATAAAAGACCCTAAAATCTGGAACTCTCTGCCTGAAGATTCTAAAAGTTACTTGTCTGCCAATCGCTTCAAAGGTATTGTCAGGAAACACCTTATTGCCTTCATGTGATCCTGACAGCAATATTCTGTCAAACAAAAATTTGTTTTTATCCAATTCTGTTCCTGGTCTTCTTCCAGCCTTCCTTCAACTGCCATATATAATTAGAATCATATACAGTGGAACCCCGCCTAATGAATGCTCCATATAGCAAACAAATTGCGTAATGAACGGCTTTTCTGCCTGCGGTGAGGCAGAAAGGACGCCAGTCAGGCGTTGTTTACACTTGAGAGAACATTACCCAGTGCGCTCTTTCAAACATTCACAATACTTTTGTTGTGTTTATTGCTGGTTCAGTGATTGTTACTGTGAAATAAATCACCATGGGTCCAAGAAGCTTCACAAGTCGATAAAGGCTATAGCACCAGCCAGTGATAAAGTGTAGCAATGGAAATAAGTCACTCTGTCTTGACTTTTTGGGTTATCCTAGGTTTTTCTACATATGCTGCTATGTATGATAATCTATGTATAACTGGATTTGTGTATACCTGAATAACCTTACTTACTTAAGTAAGTTAAGTGATTAATCAATAGAAAATGACACAAACGAAACTTCTACAATGGTGTTTGAGATTATAGGGACACTGAGAAGAGCACCGTACTCTGCCACCATCTCCTCTATACCCAACAACAACACCAACACACTCCACCAGTCCTTATACCCAACAATAACACCAACACACTCCACCAGTCCTTCCAGATTTATAATGACATGTTTTATTCATTCTAGAGTTTATATCATGTTTCTATGTTATTAACCCTTTCAGGGTCCAAGGGGTCTCCGAAACTCGTTCTCAGGGTCCACAATTTAAAAAAAAAATTATTTTTTCTTATGAAATGATAGAGAATCTTTTTCCGATCATAACGCCACAAAAATTATGAAATTTGATCGAAAACTAACGGAATTATGCTTTCGCGAAGTTAGCGGTAGCCATAACACTTACGCATCGGCGATTTCGCCCACTTTGAGCCCTATTTTCGGCAAATTCCCATGTTTCAGGCAACTAAAATTATAGCTATTTCGCTAGAAGTCCATTTCTTCTATCGATTGAGTACAAGAAACCGCCTATTTACCTATTACAACTACCCAAAATAGTGGTCAGAAAATGGCAATTTGGCCAATTTCACACAAATTTCAAACGATGCCAATTTCAAAATAGGGTCCAGAATAAACAAGACAGGCATTCCTGGCACTAAAATAACGTCTTCTCTGTTCATTAGTCACGTTTCCAGGCCCCTCTTACATTACTTTTGCTTTTGATTTTGAATTTTTATTCTCACAAAAAAATAGAAGATTTACTGTTATGTATACAACTGCATCATTGCATAAATGGTATAAATAATATTAGAGCACTTGTGCATGAATATTAGACTCGCCAGTTGATGTGTATTGGATGCATGGTGTGATTTGTTTACTCTTGAACACGTCAAAAATCGAACATTTTCGCTACTTTGAGCTCAAATTTCAAGGTACTTGTCTTTGTCAAACCAATCAAAATCATCTCTATTTCTGTAATATATCTTTCAGTCTATCAAATGAGACCAAGAAAACGAGAATACATCAATAAATACCATACAAAAATAGACTGCAAAGTCGCTGTTTTAAACCAAAAACACGGTCAGAGTTTTTTTCCTCATTATGCACTGTGTGGTGCAGGAATTTTTTTATACTGTGCACACTGACCGCACAGACCCATTCTATCACATCTAGGCCTAACAGCCTGTTTCTGCTTGATTTGAGGGCGCTAGAATTTAGGCGTACTAGTACGTCAATAACCCCAGGGCGTAAGCCATACTAGTACGTCAATAACCCCAGGGCGTAAGCCGTACTAGTATGTCAATAACCCTGAAAGGGTTAATATTGTTTATTATGTCATATTAGATGAATTGTGCTAGATAAATAAGCTGTAGAGTTGATATTATTGTCATATTGAAGGGCAATCTTGTCCTGCCTCCAAACAAATTCTCCTGACTCTCTCATACGCCAACAAGAGTCTTCAATAAAGGTAAAATTTATTTAACTGTTCATTTGTCCATTATAATTAGTGCTTTATATTTAAGAACATAAGAAAAAAGGAACACTGCAGCAGGCCTACTGGCCCATGTGAGGCAGGTCCAAGTCTCCAACTGTCTTAAGCCAATGCCCCAACCATGCCAGGTCAGGTTACATTCACTTAAGGAAGGAGCACGGCATCTGACCTAGTAGCACAAGCTAGTCAGGACCAACTCACACCCACCCGCACCCCACCTGGAGTTAACCCTAACCAGGTAAACTCCAGGTAGTCAGGAGTCACTTCACTTAAGGAATAAGTATGGCATCTGATCTAGTAGCACAAGCTAGTCAGGTCCAACTCACACCCACCACACCCACTCATGTATTTATCTAACCTATTTTAAAACTACACAACGTCCCAGCCCCTATGACGGTACTCAGGAGTTTGTTCCACTCATCCACAACTCTATTACCAAACCAGTGCTTTCCTATATCCTTCCTGAATCTGAACTTTTCCAACTTGAAACCATTGCTGCTATTTACACGCTATTTACATCCTCTATATTTATTCCTGTTTTCCTTTTTTACACCTCAATCATATCCCCTAATTCTACGTCTTTATAAGAGTGCAGATTCAAGGCCCTCAGTCTATCCTCATAGGGAAGATTTCTGATACATGGGATCAACTTTGTCATCCTCCTCTGTACGTTTTCCAGTGCATTTATATCCATTCTGTAATACGGTGACCAGAACTGTGCAGCATAATCTAAATGAGGCCTAACCAAAGATATATAGAGTTGAAGAACAACCTGAGGACTTCTATTATTTATACTTCTTGATATGAAGCCAAGGATTCTGTTAGCTTTATTGCGAACACTTATGCACTGTCGTCTTGGTTTCAGATTACTACTAACCAGAACTCCTAAATCCTTCTCAATCACAAGTAATAAGATCTACATTATTCAGTTTATATGTGGCATGGTTATTGTCCTGCCCAACATTTCGAACTTTGCATTTGTCTACATTAAACTGCATCTGCCACTTCTCCGACCACTGCATCAGTCTATTCAAATCATCCTGGAGTGCTCTAATGTCGTCATTAGAATGAATTGGACGGCCTATTTTGGTGTCATCAGCAAATTTGTTTATGTTGCTATTTATTCCCTCATCTATGTCGCTATGTAAATTGTAACAACAGGGGGCCCAAAACTGACCCCTGTGAAACACCGCTTGAGGCGTGCCACCATTCTGATTTCTCTCCATTTATGCACACTATCTGCGCCTATTGTCAACCATTCCTCTACCCGGAAAAAATTTCTCCTATTCCGTGTGCCTAAGGAACCTGTGGGCAATTTCAGTTAGGATCGTTATTTATTGTCCGATTTTTTTTTATTTTTGGTGTAGGTTTAGAAGCATATATGTAACATAATATCACAAAGTTTCAATAAGATTGGCAAACAAACAACTGAGAAATTTTTTTTTACTGATTTTGACAAATGGCGCAGCTTGTTGCACAAATTGGCACTATGAGTGGCACTTCGACAATCCCCACTGTTAGAATACATCTAACACGACTTATTTTCAAAGACAATTAATCTAATATACTTTATTTTCGTGCCAAAAAAAAAAAACATTTGGTACGCGTTTTGGCATTCACCAAAATATCTGCCTTTTATCCCACCACAAAATAAAAAATATTTGAGATATTCCAAAAAAAATCCGGAAACAAGTCAAGCACCTTTGTTTTATATTGTCTGTGAAAATCATTTCAATCCAATCATTATTAACCCTTTGGGGGTCCAAGGGGGTCTCGAAACTCGTTCTCAGGGTCCCAATTTAAAAAAAAAAAAAAAAATTTTTTCTTATGGAATGATAGAGAATCTTTTTCCGATCATAACGCCACAAAAATTATGAAATTTGATCGAAAACTAACGAATTATGCTTTTGCGAAGTTAGCGGTAGCCATGACACTTACGCATCCGCGATTTCGCCAACTTTGAGCCCTATTTTCGGTACATTCCAATGTTTCAGTCTACTAAAATTATAGCTATGTCGCTAGAACTCCTTTTCTTCTATCGATTGAGTACAAGAAACCGCCTATTCACCAATTTCAACTACCCAAAATAGTGGTCAGAAAATGGCAATTTGGCCAATTTCACACAAATTTCAAAGGATGCCAATTTCAAAATAGGACCCATAATAAACAAGACAGACATTCCTGGCACTAAAATAACATCTTCTCTGTTCATTAGTTACGTCTCAGGCCCCTCTTACATTACTTTTGCTTTCCATTTTGAATTTTATTCTCCAAAAAAATAGAAGATTTATTGTTATGTATACAACTGCATCATTGTAAAAATGGTATAAATAATATCAGAGCACTTGTGCATGAATATTAGACTCGCCAGTTGATGTGTATTGGACGCATGGTGTGATTTGTTTACTCTTGAACATCGTCAAAAATCGAACATTTTCGCTATTTGAGCTCAATTTCAAGGTACTTGTTATTGTCAAACCAATCAAAATCATCTCTATTTCTGTAATATATCTTCCATTCTATCAAATAAGAACAAGAAAAAGAGAATACAACAATAAATACCATACGAAAATAGACTGCAAAGTCGCTGTTTTAAACCAAAAACACGGTCAGAGTTTTTTTCCTCATTATGCACTGTGTGGTGCAGGATTTTTTACTGCGCACACTGACCACAGACCCATTCTATCACATCTAGGCCTAACAGCCTGTTTCTGCTTGATTTGAGGCGCAAGAATTTAGGCGTACTAGTCGTCAATAACCCCAGTGCGTAAGGCGTACTAGTCGACCAAAACCCGAAAGGGTTAATGGTATATAAACAAAGCAATAGGCCAAAATCTTGCTTTCGAGATATTCGGCTGAACGCGTGGGCTAGCTAATTACGTCAGAAAAGTACAAAAAAATTCACGAAATTGTGCTATTTTGGGCTTTTCTATGCAATATAAGTGATTTCTAATTGTTTCTGTGTATGATATAAGCGAAAAGAATATTAGCAATAATAGCGTCAGTATAAGACATCTTGTGGCGGCATTCAGAGTGCCGACATCTATAAAATCAATTATTGGTTGTTGCATCATCATACGCTCCGCCCACCTCTGATATAAGCCCCTCCCACCTGTAATGATGTTAAGTGGTAAATTTATTGTATTCGGAAGAAAAATTGACAGAAAATTAAAAAACAAACATAAAAAAATATAAAAATTCACCTCACACTTATGCATATATTTACCTGGCGGAATTCGCCACCAGACATGGTTCAAGTACCTATAATTTGCTTTAGAAACATCGTATTATGATATACACAATATCATATTCATTTCCATGATCTACCTCCTCAAACACCTTAGTGAAAAAAGTTAGTAAATTCGTAAGACAGGAACGCCCCTTAGTAAAACCGTTTTGAGATTCATTAATCAATTTATGCTTTTCAAGATGACTATGAATTGCCTTGGCAATTATTGATTCCATAAATTTACCAACTATGGAGGTAAGGCTTATTGAGTCTATAGTTTGTATGTATGTATGTAAAACTATAGTATTTATTCATTAAAAAATTAATTTTGGTGAAAATTTTTGGGTGGAAATGAATTAATTGTATTTACATTATTTCTTATGGGAAATAAGGTTTCGAATTACAAACTTTTCATGTTATGAACTAGCTCCTGGAATGGATTAAGTTCGTTAGTTGAGGAACCACTCTATACAGTGGACCCTCGCTATTCGAACATAATCTGTTCCAGGAGCTTGTTCTTAACACAAAATGTTCGAAAGGCAATTTAATATTTCCCATAAGAAATAATGGAAATACAATTAATCCGTTCCTGCTGTCAGGAGCCATGACAAAATAGTACTTCACTATGAAGCTATTATCAACTCATCAGCTTATTTATCTATCACAATTCATCTAATATGACATAATAAACAATATTAATAACATAAAAACCTGATATACACTCTAGAATGAATAAAATATGTATGTCATTACGAATGTGGTGGCGGGCATTCTTGGTCTAGCTATGAAAACATCTTCCCATTCTTTCCTCCTTCCAGGACGTGTTAGTATAAGAGAAAACTGAGTTTGTAATGCTAACTGCATTAGATCACTTCCAGACGGCGACGGAGTGAACAGAAATCATACGTGTCAGGCTGGTAACAGCAACAACAACTGGTTTGTTTACAAAACTCCCAAACCTTCATTTAATCTTGTTTACTCACCTCGCACTCTACATTAAGACTGCCTCTACCACCACTGCCTCGCACTTAATGAACAAACTCCAAACAATTATACGTAATTAAGTGTGAAATGTCTGGATGAGCGTGCAGGGTATTGTTCTCTTGAATGTAAACAATGCGAGACTGGCTCTCCACGCCTGCGCGGTGAGGCACCCAAGCACCTGGGCGAACAGGTCACAGACGCACTTGTTCGAATCGTGATACAGTGGTCCCTCGATTAACGATCTTAATCCGTTCCAGGAGCTAGACCTCAACACAAAAACTTCGTAATTCAAAACCTTATTTCCCATAAGAAATAATGTAAATACAGTGGACCCTCAGTTAACGAATACCCCGGAAATTGTGCAATTATGTAAGTATAATTTTGTAAGTTCTTGTGGAAGTGTATTTTTGGGGGTCTGAAATAGATTAACCTCGTGAAATTTTTCCTTAAGGGAGTAAATTCGTTCGGTAATGGCATTTGAGCAGACTTCAGGAATGAAGTTTTTACGAAACTCGGGGGTCCACTGTATAATTAATCCATTCCACACATCCAAAAATATTCACAAAAAAATAATTTACATTCATAAAACAATTATAAATAGTACTTATATATAAAGTAGTACATGTAATATGTATTAAATTTATAATTAAACATTTAAAATAACATTTACTTTATTGAAGAGAGTTGCTGGCATCTGGAAGATAGGGAGGAGGTCAGGGGGAGGGGTTAGTGTTTGGAAGGGGAATCCCCACTCCCTGCCTTCCTGCTACACTCCCTGCATGCCTGCTACACTCCTGTCATGAATGCTACACTCCCTGCATGAATGCTACACTCCTAGCTAACAGAACTAGAGCGGCAGTTATATCCATCTCGGAATCCTGGTTGGATGATACGGTGACTGACGACGAGGTCAAAATAGAAGGTTACAATATAAAACGCTTAGATAGGAATAGAAAAGGTGGTGGGGTATGTGCCTACATAAAGAACGACTTAGCCTATAATCCAAGACCTGATTTAAATGACAATAAACTGGAGATTCTATGGTTTGAAGTGTTGCTACCCAAGACCAAACCCATCTTAGTAGGAACTAGTTATCGCCCTCCACCCATGACCAGTTCTTAGAGGACTTTTCAAGAGTCTTGTCAGGACTTGACAACAATGCGAGACAGTAATATTAGGAGACTTCAACATCTGTTTTCAACAGCAAAATAACGGGCTATGTAAAAGATATAAGCAAATTCTGGATTTAAATAGTTACACGCAACTAATTAATACACCAACCCGGATCACACAGTTCTCAGCTACCTAATTGACCACATACTTTGTAACCGCCCTGAGAACATTAGTCAGGCAGGGTCATTACCACAGGTCTTAGTGATCATTTCATCATTTACTGTACCAGGAAAATCACTAGGGAATGGATAGGCCTACACAAGACAATAAAAGTTAGGTCAACTAGAAACTACAGTAAAGAAACACTGGTAAATATGCTACACAGTTGTGACTGGTCAGTGATAACAAGTTGACGGACGTAAATGATGCCTGGGAAAAATTCAAAACAATGTTCACTGCCATCCTTGATAATATTGCACCAGTTAAAGAGGTTAGGATTAAACAAAGAACTGAACCCTGGATGACTACTGAGATATTAGATAATATGAAATTCAGAGACCAGTTGATAAAAAGATTTAAGGCAGACAGACAGGATATTGCAGCACTAAATGAATTCCAAAGGGTGAGGAACAGAGTGCAGAGGCTTATAAAGGCGCAAAGGCAAGACACTATTGCTCAAAGATCGAAGAGTACAAGAATAACCCTAGAAAGCTCTGGCAACAACTCAAACAGTTGGGGTATAGCCATAAACCCGTAGATAGATCTAAATGTCGATAACGAGGTATGCCACGAAACAACTAAAGTGGCAAATTGTTTTAATTCATACTACACAACTGTCGCATCAACACTAGTAAGTAAGCTACCAGCTGCATCAAATAACTTTAACACAGACTCTGATAAATTTAAAACATACTATACCAATAAAGGGGTAACTCAAAACAATTGTCAACTAGTAAGTGTATCTCATGACTTCGTGCAAAAAGAACTAAGCAGGTTAAACCCAATTAAGAGCACCGGCCCAGATAACATCCCGTCTAAGTTCCTAAAAGATGGTGCCTCTGAACTGGCAATCCCCATTGCTCACATAATAAATTTGTCCATCACCACTAATACAGTGCTAGATGGGTTCAAGGAGGCCAGAGTTACTCCTATCTTCAAGAAAAATAGTAGGTCTGATGTCAGCAACTATAGGCCTGTTAGTATACTCAGTGTAATATCCAAAATTCTAGAGAGGGTGGTGTACTGTCAAGTAGTTAAATATCTTAGAGACAACAACATTCTTCATAGTTACCAATCAGGCTTTAGGAGATCTTACTCAACCGACACCTCCTAATTAATCTGATGGATTACATGAGAACTGAAATGTCTATAGGGAACCTCATAGGAATGGTAACTTTAGACTTGCAAAGGCCTTCGATACTGTCAACCACAATATATTATGTAAGAAACTTCAAGCTATCGGCATAGGTTCCACAGACTGGTTTAAGTCCTATCTTAGCAACAGGAAACAAATTGTCAAAATCAACAAAACGGAATCAGAACCACTGCCGATAGCATGTGGAGTTCCCCAAGGTAGTATTCTGGGTCCTTTATTATTCCTGTGTTATGTAAATGATATGCCCATCAGTGTCAAGTGCAAACTCCTACTGTATGCGGATGACAGTGCTCTGTTAGTGTCAGGTAAAGACCCACAAGATATATCTAATGTATTAACACTGGAACTGGAGTCCTGCAGCAAATGGTTAGTAGACAACAAACTATCGTTACATCTAGGGAAAACAGAAGCCATACTCTTTGGCACGAAATATAAACTGAGCAGGGTAAATAATTTTAATATCCGGTGTAATAGGGAATCCATCACTTCAGTTTCCTCAGTAAAATATCTGGGAATCCCCTTTGACCCATGCATGTCAGGAGAATTGATAGGGAACAGTGTAGTAAAGAAAGCGAATGCCAGACTGAAGTTCCTCTACAGACAAGCACAGTGTCTACCTACTGAGGCTCGCAGGGTTCTATGTCTAGCCCTTATACAATGTCATATGGACTACGCTTGCTCTTCATGGTACTCTGCCTTGACAAAAAAACTGAAAGATAAGCTGCAAATCACCCAGAACAAAATGGTAAGATTCATCCTGGACCTGGGACCAAGAGAGCATGTAGGCCAGGATGAATTACAACAATTGGATATGCTGAATATTGAAGACAGAGTAAAACAACTTAAATTAAATCAAGTTTATAAAATTGCTCACAAACAGTGTCCAGAATATCTTGCTGCCAATTTTGTCAAGGCTGGGAACCAAAGCAGTCATAGTACTAGGGGGAGAGAGCACAACTTTGTAGTACCCACAGTCAGTGGCCAGGCTTCAAACACCTTTTATTGTACAGCAATAAAGGAATGGAACAGACTGCCTGCACATGTCAAAGCCAGTCATAGCATGAGCCAGTTCAAGAAGAGAACCAAAAAGTACCTAATGAACGTAGCGACAGAAAGGGAGGAGAATGATTTTTTATTTTTTTAGTTAACACACATGTATATGTAAATAACTCTTTTTACCTTATTCCTAATATACATATATCCTTTATAATATACTGACATATATATCCTACAATGTAAAAATTAAGTATAAAAAGGACCCCAATGGAAATAAGTCACTCTGTCTGACTTTTTTGGGTTATCCTGGGTTCTCTACACATATGCTGCTATGTATGATAATGTATGTAAATGTATTTGTGTATACCTGAATAAACTTACTTACTTACTTACTTACTTACTTACTGCATGAATGCTACACTCCCTGCATGCCTGCTACACTCCCTGCATGCCTGCTACACTCCCTGCATGCCTGCTACACTCCCTGCATGCCTGCTACACTCCCTGCATGCCTGCTACACTCCCTGCATGCCTGCTACACTCCCTGCATGCCTGCTACACTCCCTGCATGCCTGCTACACTCCCTGCATGCCTGCTACACTCCCTGCATGCCTGCTAAACTCCCTGCATGAATGCTACACTCCCTGCATGCCTGCTACACTCCCTGCATGCCTGCTACACTCCCTGCATGCCTGCTACACTCCCTGCATGCCTGCTACACTCCCTGCATGCCTGCTACACTCCCTGCATGCCTGCTACACTCCCTGCATGCCTGCTACACTCCTCATGCCTCTCCCCCTGCATGCCTGCTACACTCCCTGCATGCCTGCACTCCTGCATGCTTACCCTGCACTGCCCCTGCATCTGCACCCTGCATGCCCTCCCCTGCATGCCTGCTACACTCCCTGCATGCCTGCTACACCCCTGCATGCCTGCTACACTCCTGCATGCCTGCTACACTCCCTGCATGCCTGCTACACTCCCTGCATGCCTGCTACACTCCCTGCATGCCTGCTACACTCCCTGCATGCCTGCTACACTCCCTGCATGCCTGCTACACTCCCTGCATGCCTGCTACACTCCCTGCATGCCTGCTACACTCCCTGCATGTGACTCCTGCATGCACTCCCTGCATGCCTGCTACACTCCCTGCATGCCTGCTACACTCCCTGCATGCCTGCTACACTCCCTGCATGCCTGCTACACTCCCTGCATGCCTGCTACACTCCCTGCATGCCTGCTACACTCCCTGCATGCCTGCTACACTCCTGCATGCCTGCTACACTCCTGCATGCCTGCTACACTCCTGCATGAGCCTGCTACACTCCTGCATGCCTGCTACACTCCTGCATGCCTGCTACACTCCCTGCATGCCTGCTACACTCCTGCATGCCTGCTACACTCCCTGCATGCCTGCTACACTCCCTGCATGCCTGCTACACTCCCTGCATGCCTGCTACACTCCCTGCATGCCTGCTACACTCCTGCATGCCTGCTACACTCCCTGCATGCCTGCTCATCACTCCCACTGCATGCCTGTAACCCTGCATGCACTGCTCCTGCATGCCTGCTACACTCCTGCATGCCTGCTACACTCCCTGCATGCCTGCTACACTCCCTGCATGCCTGCTACACTCCCTGCATGCCTGCTACACTCCTGCATGCCTGCTACACTCCTGCATGCCTGCTACACTCCTGCATGCCTGCTACACTCCCTGCATGCCTGCTACACTCCCTGCATGCCTGCTACACTCCCTGCATGCCTGCTACACTCCCTGCATGCCTGCTACACTCCCTGCATGCCTGCTACACTCCCTGCATGCCTGCTACACTCCCTGCATGCCTGCTACACTCCCTGCATGCCTGCTACACTCCCTGCATGCCTGCTACACTCCCTGCATGCCTGCTACACTCCCTGCATGCCTGCTACACTCCCTGCATGCCTGCTACACTCCCTGCATGCCTGCTACACTCCCTGCATGCCTGCTACACTCCCTGCATGCCTGCTACACTCCCTGCATGCCTGCTACACTCCCTGCATGCCTGCTACACTCCTGCATGCCTGCTACACTCCTGCATGCTGCTACACTCCTGCATGCCTCACCTCCTGCATGCCTGCTACACTCCTGCATGCCTGCTACACTCCCTGCATGCCTGCTACACTCCCTGCATGAATGTTACACTCCCTGCATGAATGATACACTCCCTGCATGAATGCTACACTCCCTGCATGAATGCTACACTCCCTGCATGCCTGCTACCACTGGGGTGCCACTAGGAAGCTTCTTTGGACCCATGGTGGCTTATTTCACAGTGACAATCACTAAACCACCAATAAACACTACAAATGTATTGTGAATGTTTGAAAGAGCGCGCTGGGTATTGTTCACTCAAGTATAAACAACCCTAGACTGGCGTGCAAGCGCAGGCAGGCGGACAGGTCTGGTACGGACCGCTACACAAGTCCAAAATGCTACACGAGACAAATATTGATCATATAAAGCAACCTTTACACGAAATAACCGTTATTCGGTCGGACCGTTACTCGGGGTCCACTGTATTTTGTTCGCATGGCGATATCGATTTTCTTGTTCTAATGACGATATGTTCTATTTCCGAGCCATTCGAATAGCTGGGGTCCACTGTAACATCATATTTGTACTGTTATTTAAGTAACAAATGTTACTGTGTCTGCTAAACCTAACAATTGTATCTTCTTACTATTATTTTTTATTAAGTGTGTTAATTTAAAGTCTATTATTTGCTATGTTTCACCTGAGACATTGGGTATTATTTACACCTTCACGTTATTCTATATCATGTGAAGTAATAATGAAACTTAGATTAGTACCAGTATTTGTATTCAACCATCACTAACAACCTTCAGAAAAGTTCAAGCAGTCTTTATAGAAATAAAACTTAATTTATGGTTATTAAGCTTCAAATATAGGTTAGATATGTATATGAATGGGGGTGGGAGAGTGAGTTAGACCAACCTAACACTGACCAACAGGCCTACTACGATGTTAAGTACGTTTAAGTACAGGTACACGTAAGTACAATTATCATACATAGTAACATGTGTATATTACCCAGGATAACCCAATAAAGTTAAAGTGACTTATTTCTAATGGGGTCCTTGTAATATCTTATTATTATGCTCTACTGTCTTACACCTGCTGCCCCTGGTCACCTAGCAGTAAATAAGTACCTGCTACCCCTGGTCACCTAGCAGTAAATGGGTACCTGCTTGTTAGCTGACTGTTGTAAGGTTGCATCCTGGGGAAGATTAAACACCACCAACAGAAATAAGCCATTATGATGCCTGTGTTTGTTGGGTTATCCTGGGTTACTAACACTCCGGGTTATCCTGGGTTACTAACACTCTGGGTTATCCTGGGATACTAACACTCCGGGTTACTCTGGGTTAATAACACTGGATTATCCTGGGATACTAACACTCCGGGTTATTCTGGGTTAATAACACTCCGGGTTATCCTGGGTTAATAACACTCCGGGTTATCCTGGGTTAATAACACTCTGGGTTATCATGGGTTAATAACACTTTGGGTTATCCTGGGTTACTAACACTCCAGGTTATCCTGGATTACTAACACTCCGGGTTATCCTGGGTTAATAACACTCCGAGTTATCCTGGGTTACTAACACTCCAGGTTATCCTGGATTACTAACACTCCGGGTTATCCTGGGTTACTAACACAACGAGTTATCCTGGGTTACTAACACTCTGGGTTGTCCTGGGTCACTAACACTCTGGGTTATCCTGGGTTACTAACACTCTGGGTTATCCTGGGTTACTAACACTCTGGGTTATCCTGGGTCACTAACACTCTGGGTTATCCTGGGTTACTAACACTCTGGGTTATCCTGGGTTACTAACTCTGGGTATTACTAGTTTAATTTTCTTGTAATTATTAATTAAGTTTAAAATGGAGTTAATAAATAATGTTGAAAGTATTACTCCCTTGTTCCTTTATCATATTATCTCAATATATATTAATATAGCGGGTTCCTACTTACCTCATAAATCAATCTTCCACTGATAGTTACTCCACCATTATATTAACTGACAAAATGACATAAATGTACAAATATTCCTGATGCTTGCCACTTTCTTTGTTTGTTGTTGTTATTAGAGCACTGATCCTATTAAGCCGTATCAACCAGACTTCTCGACAGACCAACAGTTTGTTGACCAAGGCTGAATGACACAAATGTTGACCAAGTGAGTGCACCAAGATTTGTTGACCAAGGCTGGACGATGACACCAGTAAGATTTGTGACCAAGGCTGGACGATCACACAAGATTTGTTGCCAAGGCTGGACGATGACACCAGCAAGATTTGTTGACCAAGGCTGGACGATGACACCAACAAGATTTGTTGCCAAGGCTGGACATGACACCAGAGATTTGTTGACCAAGTGGACGATGACACCAAGATTTTTGCCCAAGCTACATGACACCAACAAGATTTGTTGACCAAGGCTGGACGATACCCACAGATTTGTTGCCCAAGGCTGGACGATGACACCAACAAGTTTGTTGACCAAGGCTGGACGATGACACCAGCAAGATTTGTTGACCAAGGCTGACGATGACACCACAAGATTTGTTGACCAAGGCTGGACGATGACACCAACAAGATTTGTTGACCAAGGCTGGACGATGACACCAGCAAGATTTGTTGACCAAGGCTGGACGATGACACCAGCAAGATTTGTTGACCAAGGCTGGACGATGACACCAACAAGATTTGTTGCCAGGCTGGACGATGACACCAGCAAGATTTGTTGACCAAGGCTGGACGATGACACCAACAAGATTTGTTGCCCAAATAGGTAAATTAGACACATATGCAACACTTGGGTATCTTTATTGAGGAAACGTTTCGCCACACAGTGGCTTCATCAGTCCATACAAAGGAGAATCGTGAAGAACAGGAGTTGGGTCGATGTTGTCAGTCCATCAATCTTGAATATAATACAGCTTATGTTGTTGTTGTTGTATGTTCGCCAGTACATCCGGCCCGGGTCTTCTCCAAATGGTGACCCGGCATTGGCCCCCTGGGTAGAGGGTGTCGGTCATCTTCTTCTTTCTTTCTTTCTTGCTGTGGCTCCCCATGATGGGGAGTGTCTTCTGACGTCGCATCTTCATCAGCAGATCTTGGTACTTCAGGCTGTTGTTCTACCTACATAGGAAGAAGAAGGATGGGGGATAAGAAAGAAGGAAGTGAGAGAAAGAATAGCTGTAGTGGGTAGTCTTGGTCGTCGTCGGGGTTCTCCGGCGTCGTCATCGAGGGGGCGGGTGGGTGGCTAGGACTGGGAGCAGTGTCTCCAAGTCATGGGTGGCCAGGTAAACCAGCCGGGTTGCTTTGTCCTCGCGGGTCAGATCCCCAGGTGCCATCGGGAAGTGCCTGCGGCGGATGGACGTCGTCGCAGGACAGTCAAGCATGTAGTGAACTAGAGGCTTTGGAACCATCCAGTCGTAGTGGCGGCAAAGCTCCTCACTCATGCGTTCGATGAGGCCCTTTGCAGTAGGGTAGCCGAGGCGCAGGCGGTGGACGCTGACTTGCAGCTCCCTGTTCAGTTTCCTCATGTTTGGTGGGGGCTCCCTACGTGTCGCTCTGTCATACCAGTGCCGGCTCCGAGATGTTCCCGGTGCTGGTAGTGGGCGTCTGGCTGCCGAAGCTGCCCCCAGGTGCACTTGCCTGCGGCTAATGGCAATTGCAGTCGCAGGTTGGGCCGCAAGTGTGGCAGACTTAGCCGCCCCATCCGCCGCATCATTCCCAGGAAGGTCAATGTGGCTTGGTATCCAATTGATTGTTGTTGCCGGCCCTGCTCGTCAAGTGAATGTAGGTCTCTTCTGATGGCGGTGAGGAGCCGGATGTTATCCTTGGGCTTCCTATGCATGATGGCCTGTATCGCCGCCCTGGAGTCGACGTGGATGACTGGAGGTTGGTGGTGTTCCAGGAGCGTATGTTGGATGGCCCTCTGGATGGCGTGGAGTTCTGCCTGTAGGATGCTGCAGTGGTCTGGGAGGCGCCAGCCAGCCGTTAGGGAGGAGTGATATATCCCGGAACCCGTGCGGCCGGTCTTGGGGTCTCTTGATCCATCAGTGTAGTACACTGCACACCCGGGATGCTCCGCTGCAGCAATGCTTGCAGCTGCCCACCGCTGCAGCACGTGCTGTGGACAGTGACGCTTGCTGGCTGGCAGGTTTGCAAGGTGGATTACAACAGGTTCTGGTGCCCATGGCGGTGGCACGGTGTACCCATCGACTGGCCGGTCGCATCCCTTGTCCTCGAGGAGCAGCATGGGCAGGAGCTCCTTTGTCACTTCCGCAGCCGACCACAACCATAGTCGGACATCCTGTCACTTAGGGGCTGCAGTTGGGCCTCTCTGTTCAGAGTCACTGTGTTCGTCCAGCCCGGGGCCCCCAGCATGATCCGAGCCGCAGCATTTTGTACAACGCTGAGGCGCTTGAGGCATGAGGGATGAGCATGGGCCAGGG